>VXBT01009035.1:100563-137297 GCA_013400235.1 Oriolus oriolus
ACTTCAGCTTAATCCTTTAGTTATTCTCTTATTGTGGCTACAGTTCTGGTTTAGGGAAAGACACAAGGTCAGCGTGGGGAGCTCAGTGGTGAAGCTGCTACACTTTGACTACAGCAGGTGCAGGTGTGAGCCTGTTAGCTGAATTGTTCTTTGACTACAGAAGCTGCTGTGTCTCGTTGCCTGTAGAACAGCCCAGGGCTGCCTCTGCATCTTTGACTGTCCTCAGGGGCTCTGGTTGTACCTTCTGTTAAGCTCCACTCTCAGCTGTACCAAGAGTCACAATTTGCATCCACACGACAGAACATAAGGATGGCAGAACACACCAAAGGCAAACATAATCCCTTATCCCGACTTTGACAGCTGCCAGATTCCTGAGGAACGAGGCAGGACACGGGTTTTGTACAGGTATTCTACCCCGTGTGTTCATCTGGCTTCTGACAAATCCTGAACTTCCTAAATTTATCTGTTTGGGTGTTAAGTGTAGGTTTGGACTTAATACAGTGCTATAGACACTCTGCCAAAAAAAACCCAGCAAAAATGCCTCCTTGTTGCAGGCAGAAATCATGGTTCCTGGGGCATCTCAAAGTTCTCCTCTTGTGCAAGGATATTAAACCAGAAGCTTCCTCCAGACCTAAAATTTGTATCCAGACTCAGGTATGCATTTGATATCTAAAGCACGGTTTGCAACTAATTTATGGCTGGTTAGTGGTAAAAACCAACGAAAAAGCTGCAGCTGTAGACACCCTTCAATTTGGAAAAATAAAACCAAAAGTTTTAGTTGTTCACTTCACCAGCTCAGTGTTTGTCTGTTAAGTCAGAACCACCTGGTTTCCTCCAAGACTTTGCGAAGGTTATTCTGGTTTTTTTGAGTGTATAACTGGACTGGCCTCACTAGATTGAACTTCATGTGGCTGGATCTGCTCGTGGAAGATTAGATGACAAATCCTGTTGGGTCAGTCGAAGCCAGATTTGATACAACCATCGATGTGAAGGTATTTCTTGGTCGGCTGTAGTGGAGGTGACCAGAGTGCTGTTCCCTCTGAAGAGATGTATGGCAAGCCCAAGAAGACCCAAGTATTTTTAGTTGTGTTTCATCACTAGAAAACAACTTAACTGATACGACTCATGTGTCTTTTGCCTTGCTCTCTCCCTACTCACGTATTTGAAACATTCACTTCTGTTTTTAATGAACCTGGAGAAGGATATTGATTAAGGAGTAAAAACATTTAAAGAACTCAATGTCCTCAGCTCAATAAAATAGAAATGTTTGTTGAGTTTAATTTCAAAATGCAGCTATGCCTATTTTGGTTGTTTCTGGGTTTGTTTCAGGATTTTTTCCTCCTAGATTGGTCACTGACTGATCACAAATACATAGCTACCCCAAGATTTTGATCTTGTTCGGTTTGCTATGTGGAAGCTGAGATTTTCAGAAACCACAATTTGGTGGTTCTTGTTCCCTATCAGGCCTCTCTAAAGCACCTCAGATTTGATACCAAAGTCCATGAAGTGTTGATGCTCAAACCTGAATCTCTTACCTGCTGGTTCGTGGCTCCTGCCTTTGCCTCTTTCCTTGACCAACTTTTGCTGGGCTACACTGTGTGCTGGAAGAGAGATGAGGCCTTGTCGGCCGAAGAGAGAGCCTCGTTCTCAGACCCGGAGGTGACCCTGGGATTACAGCCAGGTCACCGGGGATGGGCTGAGAGAGCATTGTGGGTTTCTGGACAGTGTCAGCCCTATGAGATGTGATAATTGCAGTTTCTGACCTTGTAAGGTATTGTTTACCTTTTACCATAATAGGCAATGTCTGGGAAATACTCCAGGTGATTGGGGGACACTGAGGTGAACATATTTCCTGTTTATATGATGTAATATCCTGTTAGCTACTGGCATTTAAAGGAATTTCTGATGCACAATAAAGCTTTTGCACTTTTTCCTCCATATATGCAGAGTCCACGCCCATGCGTGAATATTGCAAACTTTTGCATGTCTTCTGAAGAAACTGCCCATGGAAGCAAGTGAGAAGGCCAGCCTCTCTTCTCCTTGTCTAGTGGTGCTATAAAATATTTATTTGCAGTCACTGAAGAGGGTCCCACTCTCTTTGGCAGGTGCTGACCTGAATCCCTGGGGCTCCTGTTTGTCTCTGCTTACAAGGGATACCTTTTGGGAACATGATTCTTCTGGGGTGGGTGTAGAGGCACCCACCAACTCTGTTCACATGGACTGTGACTCAGAACTGCTCTCAGAGCAGCCACTGATCAGGACAAAAATTAAATCATGGACCCAAAGCTGTCTGTTCTCTTTTGATCTCTCATCTACTGCTCTGGGCCTGTGGTGGTAACCTGCAGTCACTTTCAACTCCACCTGCAGATGTCTTCTCACCTCATGAAATAAAGAAAAGAAAGGAAAGAAGCTACAGCTTTGACATTTTCCTTTTTATTTTTTTTCAGATAAAATACAGTTTACATATTTTATGAGATTAATGTCCCTTGTTTCTGATTACAAGAATCTGATCAGCATATTAATAAGTTAAAAATAAAAAACCCTCAAACTATGCAACAGCTGCTATTTTGCTGCTGAATATATTCAGGGTATGTAATTTTTTATGAGATATTTATTGTAATAGAGAGAGGGATTTGTCTGAGAGTGTGTCTATGCATGTGTATGTGACTTTGAGCTAGCATTAATAAACCAGTTATATTTCTTCTACATAACACATGAGGGCAGGCAAAGGAGGATGTCCAAAGCATCCTAAAAAAAGGTACAAAAGGCCCAGAGTTTTAAATGTGAGCTGTAGGTTGCAGTAGTGTTTTGAGCTGGTTCTTAGAGGTCTCGATCCTGCAGTGCAGGAAGGGTGTAGAAAATACTGGATTTCCCTTTGAAGCCAGCGGGGCTCTGAAGCACTCAGCATCTCCCAAGCCCTTTGTACAGCAGCAGATTCACCTTTAGAAGGTAATAGCTGTGCTGCAAGCACGGTGAAGTGGTCAGTCCATACACGAGCACGTTGGCAGCCACATTGTCAAGCTGAATGGATGGTGGGTGGTGCCTCCTTCATTCTCTTTTTCTCCCCTGAAAAGAGTCAAGGAGAGTGAGCAAGCTGGAGAGTGGAAGACATGTGAATTGAATTCCTACATAGTCAAAACAGAAGTCTATTTCATCATGACTGAAAGTTAATTCACTGTGTTGCTGTAGAAACCCTGGCAAATGCATTAACCTGAATGCCCAACCATTGCATTCTTATAACAGCTTTTTTTTTTAAACACTTGTTTACTTAAGAACATGTTTCCGCTGTGTTACCATGTACTTTTTGTACTTCTGCACAAAGAAAAGTATTATTTCTTCCCAGGTAGGTTGTGCAAGTAGCTCAACTTACTGCTGCCTGCGACTTCCTTAGTCCCTTAAGTGGCATATTCCCTGGATGTGCCTGCTGACTGTGCTGTGTGATATAATTACCCATTCCTGCACAACCAGGCAAGCATTCTTTTCTCCAGCATTCAGGTCAGGGATCTGCAAGAATCTTCCTTTGCTGGGATTTCCACCTTCCTTTGAGAAGGACAGTGAATTGTGGAGACTGGGGAGAAGCCAGGAAGTTCTTCTGTTTTGTTTTGGCAAGATATTCCTACCTCCACTTGTCTTTCTCCTCTCACCATCCATCCCCACCCGGGAATGTTGATGCTGGTTTGGTGCCCAGAATACATGATCCCTCCACAGACTGTTAAGAGACAATCTGGAACAAGACTTTATGTCAGCTGTTGCTTAAAGGAATGAAAAACAAGAGTTGGATCTTGAATCCTGTGTTGCTCCTCACACAAATGGATTGTGACCCGGGTACGCTTAGCGGGGTGTAAATTAGAGCAGGGTTAATGGTTGATGATAAACAGAACTAAGTGTAGTCTTGGGAGGCTGCACCCTCCTTTCACTCCTCAGACTGTTCACAACCCTTGCAGGCGTTTGCCTATTGTTTTGTGCTGCCTGGCAGGTTGGATTTGTGTTGCTGGCATCCAGCTCATCCAACCCCCGAATTCCTGAAAGGGCCCAGTCTGAGGGAACCGCCCCAGGCTGCACAAAGGTCTCACCCTGTGCTGACACCGCTCAAATTCTCGGCACCTTCCTGCTGCCCTGTGTGCTTGCCCTGAACAGAAGAGGCACAATCAAATCACTTAACCTGAGACTCTCTGTATGGCAGCAGATGATGGAATTAGGAGGTAGACAGACAAGATTGGGGAATTACTGGGCCATTTTAACTCTTTCTAGTGTCTGCCTGAAGAACTGTCACTGAAATTAGAGCTTTATAGTGTTGGCTATACTTGAGTTCCTTAACTTTTTTTTCCCCCCATCATTGCATGTGTGTCATGGAACGATGAGCAGTGTCTGTGGCCCCAAACATGAAGGACATGCCATTTTTCTGTCTGATTTATTTAATTACTTTTGTGTCAGGGCTCCGGTGAGGGGCTTTACAGGATCCAAGCTCCGAACAGTGCAGTCATGATCCTCTGTCAGTCATGCTTCGACTCCATTGTCAGAGGTTTTATGTAGGGCTGAGGAACCTAATCCCAATGGTCATTTCTTAATTGTTGCGCTTTGCCCACACGCTTGACAATTGTATTTACCAGTTCTCTGATAGTTTGCTGTTTTCTGCCACCTTTCACCTCAGACGTGGTGAAAAACAAGCCAGTAATTTTGATAACCCGAGCTCTAATTGTAAAGCATGTGATTGGATCTCTGTAACAACCTCTATGTCAGGGCTGCTGGAAAAGTGCCAGGAGCTCTGCTCCTCTGCTGGGTCAGTCAAGAATTGCTTTGTTGGTGTTTTTTTTTCCCCCCCTACATTTTCTGGTCACCAGTTCAATACCTAAGGGGGAAAGGCAGCATTAGGAGAAGGAAGACTTGTCTGAAAGACACACATTTCCACCTGAGTCTTGGGATTGTGTCCTGTGATTTGAACAGCAGCAGGTCATGTATCACAGCCCTTATACCTCCGTCAGCCAAAGCCCATGTTGATCTGTAATGTAACAAAACAATGTTAAGAATTTTCTGAATGAGCTGAAGAGGAGGGAAACTCTTCTCCTCAAAAAAAAATTTAAAAAAAGAGAACAAGAATTTAATTTTATGACAAAATAAATTTCAGACGCATATCTGAATGTGTTTTTTCTGGTGCCATAACCAATTCTTTCCTGTTTTTCAGCTCTAATGAATATCTCTGTATGGAAGCTGAAGTGAAGTTCATGTATCATGGATGTTGAGACCAATGAGCTGGGAGTGACTGGAGGAAAAAAATTGGACGTGGCAGAAAAATAAATAGTTTTACAATGTATTATGCTCCTGTCTTCCACAGAAAAGTTTGAATAGATACATGATATTGTATAATCAAGAAATAATGCTGTCCTCTGCAGTCCTGATGGTACATTGCTAAATATGTAACACAGACAGAAAGGAAATGCTGTATGGTTTCACAATGTTATCTCTGCTGATCATCTGCTCCCTGGAGATCTTATCAAAGGGCCACGGAAGTTACTGGGGATTTCTTCTTTCAGATAATTTTAGTCCATATCTGTAGCTTCTTCTACTTTTGTGTCCCTCTCACGTCTCCAGCAGTCTGAGATGGGCACTGGGAAGAACTTCTACTCATGCTTTGCTTTTCTTGGCATCTGCAGAGTGTCCTTGGAAACGAGACACCGCGCACTGGATCCAGCTGTATTTTCCTTACTGTTGCCTTGGACAGGGTCCCCAGCCTCCACACAAACACACACAGATATGCACTTGGGTGTATCTGTCAATAAAGCTGCTCTGTTGGTAGGAGCAGTCTGCAACAGGTTCCCATTTCCTGCAGCCTTTTCATGGTACTCATCTCCTCTGTCCTGTCTGCCAAGGTCTTGCCCAGGAACACACCCAGATGCTTCGTGATGGGGGGGGGGGCTCAATCTTCACTAGTGCAGACATCCTCTTTTGAAAATAGAAGCTCAGTTGCCAAGTTCTACTAATAAATAGCCATGATTTTTTGTTTTAATTGATAGGGGGAGAGATTATTATGACCAGTTTAAGGACAAGAGCAGTGGCTTCAGTTCATAGTTTATATATGCTGTAAAGACACAACTGAGAGACCACACGGTGGGGAGACAACTGCCTGGGAAAACTACATAGATGTGCCCTACAGCTGATGAACAACAGAGTCCCTTTACGTCAAGGAAAACGTGAATTCTTTTTGATCATGACTGAAGTCCCTCTTGCTTTTATTTAATTAATAAATTGAAAAGACTCTCAAAGAAAAGATATGGAAGAAAGAATAGCCTTACCACTTAGGTATAAGACTGTGTAGGTCAGGCTCTCTGAGTGGTGATTAATTTATTTGTGCTTCAGTTGCCTGACTGTAAAATGAGAATACATGTTTCTACTATTTATTTGTCTGAGAACATCTAAGGAAGGAACTAATATGATTTCTAAGCCCTGGGTGTGTTGAGTTCCTGGCACCACAGGGATCTGGCCTCAGCTGGGGCACTCAGGTGTCCTTAATACAAATGCTAATACCACATTAGCATGGTTATACAAAATAAATTAATCTTAAAAAACCCCCATATTTCCCCACATGTACTAGATCTCAAATGCATTCTTTATTTTGTATTCCAGCTAGTACATGATTCCATTTTCTATGTTTTTTAGTGGAAAAAAAATACTCTTCTTAACACAAAATACTTGTAAGAAAAGGGTGTTTGTGTTGAATACTTACATACCACCCTGAATTAGGCTTTCATCACACAGGATGTCCCCACACAGGTTTCTGAATGTGCCAGACTGATGGGGGTCAAGAGCTGTCCCAGATCACCCTGAGTGTTTGGAAATGGCAGAATTTCTCACTGGGATTATTTTTGCCAACAGATGTCCCACCCATGGGACCACATTTGCTGCTCCCAGCTGATGGCAGCTCCGCCACAGTGGTGAGTTCTTCCTCATGGCTTCTGCATGACTTTGAATTCCAGCTGAAACCTGCACAGACAGTGGAACTTTCTCCCTCAAAACTAAGGGCAGCAGCTCTATGAATTCCAGACAAGACAATTACGAGTAGATTACTAAAGGCTTCTTTTGCTTTTGGTGATTTCTCAAGTCTGGAATTCCTGTTTTCCAAGTCCTGTTGACCAATGTCCTTAGCCACCAATGGGTCAGAGTTCCCCCCCATTCTTCTCGTTTTCTCTTAAATTTTCCTTTTCATTTTGCCAGGTGCTTTCGCTACAGAGGTCAAGCCATGAGATATTGAATGACCAAGGCCACACACATCTGGGAGCTTGAGGCCAGATTACCCATGTCCTTGGAAAATTCCTGAACTTCAGTTCAGGGCTTTCCTTTCTGATCCAGTCTGTCGTCTCTCACACTATCACACTCCACTGTAGAGGAGGATTCACATGATTTGGTTATGTCTTATCCTGCATGGTTATTCAAATGTCAGTCTCCAATGAACAAAGAGAAAAAATAAAAACCTGTGCCCCTGCAGCCCCTGGAGGAGCCCACAATGGAGCAGGGAGATGCCTGAGAGAGGCTGTGACCTGCGGAGAGAGGAGCCCATGCCGGAGCAGGTTTGCTGTCAGGATTTGTGACCCCATGGGGGACCCACCCTGGAGCAGGGGAAGGACTCCTCTCCCTGAGCAGAGGGAGAAACAGCCTGTGATGAACTGATCATAAGCCCCATTTCTTGCCTCTCTGTGCCTCCTGGGGGAGCAGGTTGAGTTGGGCAGGAGGAAGGGATGGGGGGGGGAAGGTGTTCCCAAGAGCTTATTTTACTTCTCATTATCCTGCTCTGATTTTGTTAGCAACAAAATCAATTAATATCTCTAGTTTGGTCTATTTTCCCCATGACAGAATCTGGTGAGTGATCTCTCCCAGCCCTCATCTCAACTCATGAACTCTGCATCACATTGCCTCTCCCCTGTCCAGCCACAGGGGAGTGAGAATTTTGCTACCAAAAACTGGCCATACAAACCCAACCTGCAGCTGTAACGAACCAGATTCTCAGACGTGTTGCAGCACCTTCAACTAATACTCGTAGTCCCAAAGGGCTGGAGGCAGCACAGCTTCTGCTCACCAGTGAAACGTCCTCCAAGCCTGATCTGGCAATTCCTGGAGTGCTTTTCCTCCCACCAAGCAGACTGGGATCGTGTGGAAGGTGTTATGGGTAATGGCACTTAACAATGAGCTTGGGCAAGGCGGTTGTTGCCCAAACTGGAGTCAGGGAACCCCATGAAAAATTCAGCGAGGTTGACAACAGTGAGAGGTGGTGGTGGATGTTTGCCTTCTGCCTTATCTTGTCTCAAACAACCACATAGCTGTGGGACTGTGGATTCAGGTGTGACCCTGCTCCAAAGCTGTGCCTAAACAGGTGATACCTGGCAAGATAAGGCTGGTGTGTACCTCCTCTGCAGAGCTTCATTCATTTCTGCATGAGCGTTTTAGCTTGGGACTATATTAATTTAAGTGTTTTAAATGGTGTCCAGATGTTGCAAAATCACTATTTAAAAATTAAAAAAAAAAAATTTAAAACATCTACAGATTTTAAGAAGGTCACAAAAGGGTAGAAGAGAAAGTCAGATATGGGGCCTCTTATCGGTTGCAAGAAATGTCTAACTCCATGTGCATGGCAAAGGAACATCATTCCTAAATATCTGAAACCTGCAGAAATTCTGTGCCCTGGGTGTGGTGGCAAATCCCTCTGTCTCGCTGCCTGCTCTGTTTACTGCTTCCATCTCTCTTAGAGGGCGCTGAATCATGATAATCAGCATTTTTGTTTGCATTGTAAATAAAATAAAAACAACTCAATAATGGAAAACCTTGAGCTAAGGGTGTTGTTTTTGGGACTGTGCTCATTTTCCACCAAATGCACAAGTTGTGCATTAGAAACTATTCCCTCTGGTAACCCATAAAACAGAAACTTCTCCATTTTTTCCACCTCAGGAAACATTCTGTCAGCAATTCACTTGCAGTGCTCATCTATGTATATTGAGATGGGGTTTTTTTTTGTCTCTCCTTCCTAATATATTAACACAAGGTGCTCTGGGTATCTACAGTATGCTACAAACTGCGTGAATAATTACAGCTTTAACAGCAGTACGCCCGATCAGGAAAACACAGAAGGCTGGAATGGAATTTTCAGACCACAACAGGGCCCGTGTCATTATGAATTTATTCTTCTTCTGTTCTACCCCTGTCAGAAAACCCATCAGTTTCAGGGCCGTGGCCTTGTGTGTTTCAATATTTCTGCATGTTCTTTGAGCACGTGGTGCTCCAGCTTCCAGTGAGGATGCAGAGAGGTCCAGGAACACATCAGTTGTGGTGGTGGAAATGCATCAGGATGTATCAGCCAGGAGTGGACACCAGAATTCAAGGTGAGACAGGAGAACTCAAGGTATCAGTGAACCCTCAAAGAAGACCTGGCAGAGCGTGTGCATCTTGGATACGGGTTTGTGCTCCCCAGGGTGAGTTTCAAGAAGACATTTGAGAAGGAGCAATGGACTGGCTGTGTGGACTTTCAGAGAGTGGAAGAATATTGCTGGGAGAGGACTCCAAATTTGCAAACTGGATCTAAAAAATCACAGCGTCGCTTTGGAAATTAACTTACCTTGTATTTTTTAATAATGGGACGGCATTCTTTTTACTTGTTTTCCTATTTCTCAAGTCTGTCAGAGCACATTCTGGTTTTATTTATTTAATAATTTTTGTCATGACCAAACTCTAGAAAGACTTTTTAATTAAAAATGAAAACTATTTTGTTCCTTCTTGACCTACGGCTTCAAGAACACAAGTGTCATGAAATTAATGCTAAAAAGGATAGCTTTGGAAAAACATTTAAACTGGGGGTTGGGCTGGATTTTTTTGTTTGGTTTTGGTTTTGCTGTTGTTGTTGTTGTTGGGTTTTTTTGGGTTTTTTGTTTTTTACTTTTCGTTTTGATTTGGTTTGGTTTTTATGGGGTTGGTTTTGTTTGTTTGGGGTTTTTTGTGGATTTGTGTTTGTTTTGTTGGGGTTTTTTGTTTGGTTTTCTGTTTGGTTTTCTGTTTGTTTGTTTTTTGTTTTGTTTTGGTTTTGTTTTGATTTTTTGTTTGTTGTTTGGTTCCTGTTTTGGTTTTTTGTTCATTTGGTTTGGTTTGGTTTGTCTTTTTGTGTTGAGCCCAATAGCTTTGCTTTATTTCCTGGTTTTATTGACTTCCATAAAAATTATACTAGATAGCTATTTGGTACTTGGGCTGTTGTCCTTCTGATGAAAGGATGTGTTACTCTCAGGAGCCTTCTGCTGGAGCAGGCTGCTTTGTGCAACACAGACATGTCTGCTCTCACATCCTCTCCTCTTGCCCATTGTAACCCACCCAGGAAGAAATGCCCAACCCTGCTTTGGAAGCGTTGGGTGCCACTGATTTAATCGCGGGTTAAGGACTCTGTTTTGTGCGCGGGGGAGTTCTGAAATCCTGCGTCCTGGTGAGAAAATGAGCTTCAGCTTCCAGAGCTGCTTTTGGTGACAGCAAAATTCTCGGAAACAGAGGAGGAGGGGAAGAAATCAATGAGCAGAAATGATTTGGAACAAGCATGTCATCCCCGGAAAAGAGTGCCTTATCCACCTGCACTCTCAACCATTATCCATCACTAGTAGTTACTGCCTCCAACTATAAATAATCTTCATTTGACTTTTTCTGCATCTCTTGGGTACAGAACATGTAGACACAGCTTTGAGTGCTTCCACACTCCATAAGTGTGACAAAATACACTCTTGCACCAGACACCATGGCAGCAGCAGTCAGTCACTCGTGCAGAGAGCCTCTTTAGCTGCAGCCAGCTAAAGCACCTCCACCAAGGCCCACAGGGTGTGCAGGTCTGCTCAGGTGCCTGGAAAGGAGGCCTTGGAGAAGCTGTAGGAGTGGACATGGAAGTGTTGGGAGGGTTTTGCCTTTCCCTCCCTGCAGGTCCCTTGTTTTGACACACACTCCCTGCTCAAGGCTCTCGTGGCTCCTCAGGGTCAGGACTGGCTCTCTGCCACTGAACCTTGTGCCTTGCAGCTGCACCCATTCCTGCTGCTCACAACATGTGGAGGAGCCACAGGAGACCTGGGCTTTAGGGTTCCCAAGCATTTTTCATCCTGAATTCAGTCCTGTAGGACTGGTGCCACTTCAGCGAACCCAGGAGAAGGTTGCAACACGGTAAGAAGAAGCAAAAAGTACTTTGTGTCCATATGATAGTCCTCAATACATGGCAGGTTTGCAGTCCAGCCCATCACATCTATCCAGGATAAAAGGACAAAGGATCTCACTTGTGGTTAATTGATGTGGATTCCTGCACATGCTCCTGTGCATTTCTCTCCACGTTCCTTTTCTTGGTAAGAAATTGTGTTTTAATGGTCTCACTTGGGAGGACTCCCAAAGCTCTGTACTCCAGTACAAAGTTATTTATCTAGGACAAAATGGAAAGAATGAGTGAATACTGTGCTGTTCTAACACCATGGTCAGTTTTTGCCTAAGATGCTTTCGCCTCTTAATTTTTAAGCAAATGAAAGAGAGAGCCAATGGTCCTGGCTATAGACATTGTCTAAATCCAAGCAAGAGTTTGCACATTTCCAGGTTAAATTTTCTGTCTCTTCTGCCTTTTTTACTTTCCAGATGTCTCTACTGTCTATCATGGTGCAGATTTTGTCTGCAGCTTGTGTGAATAACTGCTCTAATAATACCTTGCGCAAGCATTTGCCACGACAAAACTATCCTAAAGTTATTTTTAAACGTCACCATATGAAAAGACATCTAACTGCTAGCACTTGTGCTGCTGCAGTTCGCTGGTACAAAAATATGTGCACAGTTAATTGCTGGTATTAAATTGCATCTTGCAATTTAGCTGGGGCTGCACTCAATACCTTCTTTGAAATGGATATGCATGTGTGTGCACACCATGTGTTTGTCCTGAACCTGAGTGGCTAGGACCACTGTAGTGTGTGATGCATTAAGCAGCAAAAAGAAAAACCCCAGAAAGATGCAGGTTTGGCCAGAGGCTGTGACTCAGAGCAACCTTGGGATGCAGAACAATTGGGCAGACCTCAGGGTGGTGTGTTAGAGGAGCTGAGCTGGGGTGGGAGCTGGAGGTGAGCCATAGCAGAAGGAGACTGACAGGTGTAGGATCAGGGACAGAGGAGGTCCTTGCCTGTCCTCTTTGCTGCGAGGGCTTCAGAGTGGTTTAAATGTAAATTTGAATGTTGTTTTCATTCTGCAAGCTGTAATAGAAAACCAAAGAATCCCAGAGCTAATACGATTGCTCAACTACCTTAGCAACC
The DNA here is from genome assembly GCA_013400235.1 of Oriolus oriolus. Lineage (NCBI taxonomy): Eukaryota > Metazoa > Chordata > Aves > Passeriformes > Corvidae > Oriolus > Oriolus oriolus. The sequence goes on from VXBT01009035.1 coordinate 112,848, forward strand.
ACATAAATTTTATTAAAACACCCTCCTGCTTCCTCTGCCATAGCCTGTTTCACGTTTTTTTGGGGGGAAGTATTCACTTCAAGTGTTCCTTAAACTGTAAGGAGATAGTTCTGCATTCCTGCTCGGTCTGGGGCCTCTTGGCAGAGCCTGCAGATGGTGTGATATGGTGGCTCACATGACACTGATATGTATCCAACATGAATGGAGGGGGGACCACGCTATCCACTTGCATGGGCCACAAAGCAGCCAGTGATTTCATGTGGTTGTTGCCATTACTTGTCGACATGTCTGATTTTCCAGGCTCTGCAAGAACTTCAGCATTCTAACAAAAGTCCTTATTTGTCTTTATCATCATGGAGTGATTAATCTTTTCAGAAGAGCATTCTTGCTGTTTAGTTGTTTCACTTTTTTTTTTTTTTAATTTACTTGTTAATTTTTCATGCTAACACCATTTCTGGGTTTTTGGGTCACCCCAGCTTCTTATTACCCTCCACAAGCAAGGTTTGCCTGTATTGTGTTTTGCCAGGGCCTTTCTACCATCGTACATTAGGATATTCCCTGTCAGTGATGAAACCTTCACTGAGATTGATCTTTGTTTTCTCATTACCATGGGTGATGCTCTACTTTCACCTGCCCCTAAAAAAAGGAGGGTAATGAATCCACCCCAGCAGCTGACACCCAAATATCAGGTTTTCACGTGTGATTACTCTGATGTTGGTGATCTGACTGGTCCCTCTTGACCGCAGTGCTGCACTGCACTGGGTGCAATGGGGTGAAATGGGGTGAAATGGTTTGGAGCACCCCAGCCTTACTTCTGGACATCAAAATCCCTGACTGTCTGATAGCAGCACTATGAAGTTGGCTCCCTGTGCAGCAGAGATTGATTTCTCCTCTGAGCAGCCCTACCCTCCACAGAAGTATCCTTTCCAGTTATGTTTTGAAAGTCATCAGACATGCTGTTATAAATGATCACTGAAGATTACTGGAGATGCTGCAAAATAATAGTGAACCAAGGGGCATCTGTAATTTCCACCGCTGGTTTGCAATCATTACTCAAAATGAATCCTGTCTCAGTTGTAGGGCTAAACTTCTTTTTTTCCCCTCCTCTTCACTGCTGTGTAAGACAGTTGAAATAGATACTGCCTCATGAATTTTTATGCAAAAAGCTGAGGTGCAATCCTCTCTACCAACAGCTAGCATTCTTCTGAAGATCAAGACTAGCTTAGAAAATGCTTGGGAGAAGCCCACATTTCCAGCTGCTGTGAGGCTCTGTCACAGCTCAAGTGGCTCTGAGATGTATATCTCTGACGTTCTTTCTTCTTAATTTGCCCCAGCGTAAATCCAATCCCTCTTGCACAGCGTATTCATCACCACTCCTGTTTGTTAGTAGAGGTTTTAGTGTTTTATGAGCGTGGTCACCTCCGCAGCCCTTGTTTTCCTGTGAGTCACCGGTGTCATAAACGCCCTCAGCGCAAAAAGGACAGACATGAATCAGTTTTAATGGAAAACGAGCTGTGATACCTGTGTTCTTCTGTATCTTCCGTGTGAGGAATTGTCTCCACAATAATGCCTGAGGCCTTGCTCTGGTGACATGCACAGGCAGGTGTAGAACACCAGGCATGGGAGCAAGCCCAGTGGTTACTAAGCTGTGCAAGCTCAAATGCTCCATTAGAGGACATGATGAGCCTTCCATCTGACTTGGAGATACCCCAGAGCTCTTGGTGCAGCTTCTCACGTGTGGGGCTTCTTTCCCACCTCTGTGACCTGGGGTTGCCACTGAGCTTTTGAAAGGAAACTGGATCACACCTGGCTGTCAAGAAGGGAAAGGTGAGTGGCAAACCTCCAAAGTCTGCTCCTGTATCGCCACGTTGGAAACTGAGGTGTTGCCAGTCAAAGGCAAAACCAGGGAAGAATGTCTGTGCCAGGAGGTTGTCTTTTGATTTTGCGTTTCATCCACAGAAAAGGCTTTTTTTGCTCTTCCTTCATCTTTCCTTAACTGAGATTTCTGTGGGGTCAGTGCTCTCTTTCAAGACTTTGTGCATTCCATGTAATATTTAAGGGCCATTGGGAGGAGAATGAGACTGGACCAAACCACACTCATGGCATGGGGCTTTCTGAAGCCCATTTTGTGCTAGTAAATGCCTTTTAAAATGTTAGAGGAACTCACCACCACCTAAACTAGCAACCTCACCTCCTGAAAGGGGACAGAAGCTCCATCTCCTTTTGAAACAGGCGGAGCAGCCAGTGTTGATGTCAAAAGGCAGGGATGGATTTTAGTCCTGATATTGGTGAAGAGGGGAAAGAAGAAAGCGTTGGAATGGAAGACAGGAATGGAAGTAATCTTCAGAGTTTATAAGATATTGCATGTACAAAGCAATTTTGTTCTAATACTCTTCTCTGCACAGTAACTTTTACGTCTTCTTCGCCTATTATTTATGTGTTGATGAGAGGGTCTCATCGTGATTAGCAGAGGGACCTCAGAACTGCTGAGCTGCATCTCCCTGCTTTCAAGAGCCACATGTCCTTTCTTCAGTGTGTTGTGTGTTCTTAGGGCTGTGCTTGTTTTCATACCCAGGATAGGTACTTTGGGGTGTTTTTGAAGCCCTCCAGCTCTTTGACTCCTGTGAATGAGGTGCTGTAATGCACTTGAAAGTATGTCTGGGTGCTAAGTTTTACTCTTAGACTTCTGCATTCTTTTCAAGAGCTCTGATTTGTGATGTTAGTTACATAATTTCCTCGCTTAGCCCAGAGCTTTGATATGAAAACCCTTACGTCTTTCACAAGGATTCAGAAAGTAGTGAATTTAGAAATAGAAAAAATGGTTTGCTTTTTTATTGTCAAGTTTGGTTTTAGTCACTATTAACACTTCCACAGGGATCAAATTTAATGGCACCTCCTTCACAGCTTAGCTCCAGCAGCATTAGTAGACTCTGCTCCTATAAGCCACCCTTTCTCAATAGCTTCTGCCAATGTGTAGGTTTTGTCAAGGTATGAAGCTTGCAACATTTCCCACAAAAATTACAACAAGAATTTCTGGCTGCTTCTGAGGAATCACACATGATACCAATGAAAAATTATTTGTACTGTCTATTCTCAAAAGTTATTTTCTTTTATTCTTTTTTTTTTTTTCTCTTTATGTTCCATGAGAATATTTTTTGTGAATTCTAGACCACGGGTTTTTTAAATGGGCTTGCAATGAGATGGCTCTTTTGTGTGAATTTGAGAACATCACTGTCAATTCAGATCAATAATTTCTGAACCAACTGAGTTTTTTAATACAACTTACTGAAGAAGAAGAAAGTGCTGTGGATTTGATTGCTTCCTCCAGCTTTTGAAATGTAAAGAACAAACATGGTATTTGAATAAATTTTTTTTCTCTGTCTCTCTCTCTTTCCAGGTTAGGCTTGTGCAGTGTGTATTTAGTCATTCTGGCTGATTCATAGCCAGCGGTTTGCATCTCTGAGAGCAAGCACAGGGTGTTCCTCGCGAGATGCAATGATCAGTTCTGCAAACACTGCTTAAATGATATCTCGCCGTATCATGGCAGCTCCTGCCAAGCACCTCTGTAAGTCAGGGGTTGTATCAGCATTTCCATTATAAATATAACATTTACATTACTACCACCTCCCTTGATTTATCTCATGCTCCTGTGCTAAAGCACAGAATCACATTTGCTTTGTTCACTGCAGCTGAACAGTGCTGTAGATGGGGTTGGGGGCTCTGGAGATTTTTCTTCAAGTGCTCCCAAATCTCTCTCCCGTGCTATAAAGTGTGGCGTTGCCTTTTCAGCAAATATTGGTGCTTTTTATTCTTTGCTTCAAGACATTATTCTGTTTATGTGCTGCATACCTGGGCTGAGGTGCATTTACAGTTTACTGGTGCACGTACTGCAGGTGCTTTAAATCCTTCTCTTTATTATTTACATGGTCAGTCAGAAGGAACAGATGTCTTTTACACCAAACACCTCATTCTGAATTCCCCATGTCCCTGGTTTGGCCACTGAGTCAGGACTCAGCTCTCGAAACACGGGATGTGGACAAGTGACAGAAAAGGGAACCGAGTCTAAGAATGCAACTTTATTAAACCCATGCATAATAAGCACTCACTGTATTCATGGTCCATTTATATTTATCATTACAGATGGTTAATAAATCATTAATACATGATGTTACAGATCCAAATAACAAGCTATTATAAATGGTATCATTATTCTATCAGCAAGTGGTGTTGGAAATTGCATTTAGAAGCACACATTTGGGCCCACTAGCTTTCTGCGACAACTGACTTTCCTGTTTTTTGCTATTTAAAACCATTAAAATGTCTAATTCATCACTGCTAAGCTATTTAGAATTGGGCACTCCAATATTCGATGCACCCCTTTGTGGGGTTTACCGAAATGTTTCTCTGGTCTATTTTTTTTCCTCTTGCTCCATGTGATTTTGTGCCTTCAGCATTTCACCTGGAGAAGGGCATCTGTGAATTGCTTCTTTGCGAGCGGTGAAAATGTTATCGTTTACTTCTTTTTTAAAAAAAAAAAAATTGGTTTACAAATCTTTTGGGAAACAGCTCTCTAGTTTTGACCATACTTTTTTTTTTTTAAATGCAAGTGTTTGGAAAACCTGGACTTGGTGCCATCACCCCAGGCAGTGTACAGGGCAGGGAGGACAGGGGCAAGTGGAATCAGCCAGGCTGCTCAGCCCTCCTTCCCTCACTGCAGAACAGGGCATGGAAGTAACCCCAATTTGCAGGTATGTGGGTACCACCTGTCCCCTGGATTAAAAGAATAGTTCTACAGACTTCAAGCTGTGAATCCAGTACCTTATAAATAATTACTTAAACTAAGAGAAAGCAGAAATGAAGAAAAAAATTTTTGAAGTCCATTATTACAATAATTACCCAGCAAGGTCCCTGCTTTTTTTCACCTGCAAACCACCAGCAACTTTCTTCCCACCTCACGAATTATATTTACAGTTTCCTTGTGGTTTTTGCCCTGAAGTCAATTTTCACTCCAGCAACTTTTCTTCTATACTGTGCCTTGGTTCCTTAGGTCATTAACCTCAAGCAAGGAACTTTGTCAAATACTTTGAAAAACGAAGTCCACTCTATTTCCCTTGTCTGTCCTGGTGGCAATACAGCACTTTCAAAGAATTCCAGCAATTTTCTGAGGCGTGACCTGCCTCTCCTGAAACATGCTGGTATCTTTGCAATCTTTCAGCAAGCTGTGCTGTACCAAATGTTCCTCCATTTGATCTTAAATATTTACTCAACTGTTTCCAGTGACTCTCATTCAGTTAACTGGTCTCCAGTAACTTGACAAACTCAGCCAGCTTGATGGATTGCTTGTTTGTTTTCCATAAAAATCTCAAAGTAAACAGTAAAATATATTTTATCCTCACAGCTTACAGTCTCTCCTGATGTAAAAAATTGCTAATCATTCAGTGGCTTTGGGGAAATATGTTTGGTGGTGTGGTAGAAACAGTTGGATCTCTCAAAGTGCTATCTGAGAGATAACTTGTTAAATAGCCACTGCCCATGTTTACTGTTAGGAGCAATGAAAATACCATTTTGCTCACAAGTGCAGCAGAATTCGTGTTACCTGTGGAAATGTGGTGATCGTTACGAAATGATAATGTAATTGCTTTCATAGCAGTAAAATGCTTCAAGGAATGGAAGCTCAGGAGGAAGTGGAATGGCTTCTGTCAAATTTGAAATAGTAAGAGGGTCTATAATGTTAATCCATTGGATTAACTGCAGATCTGAATGGACATGGTGGGCAGGGGGAGGCAGGGAATACGTCTGGCCTTTATTTCAGGTGACCAAAGCATCAAATAAATTGCTATCTGTGCTGTGATGCTCAGGAATTATCCTCCAAAACGAACAAACACGGTTTTCGAATGCATTCCTGGGCCAGATCCTTGGCTGTTTTCTTGAGGTATCAGTCACATCATTGCCTCCAGTGCAGGCCTCCTTTCCTCTCTCCTGCAGGGCCTGGCCCCTGCCTTGCCAGCACAGGAGATCATTTTAAGTTGTGAGCGGAGGAAATTTTCAGACAGCTCTGTTCCCCTCCACGTTCCCACCTCTTCAAAGCTCGCAGGCAGTGAAGGCTCTCCTTTCACCTGAGCACAGGGAAGTTTGAGTGTTTAGATCAGAAAACCCAAGCTTGCTCTCTGCTGTCACTGAGAAGCTTTGAATGGCCGCATTGTGAGGCGCTAACCGCAATGTCCTCGCTGGTCACTGATCTTTTCAGAGGCACTCTCCTAACTGGGGCATCCTCGTGGCATGATGAACAGAATAATAATTTAGGAAGAAAACAGACTCAGTCATCCAAAGGCAGCTCGTCTGGTCTCCAAGATGGTTAGAGCAGGGCAGAAGTTTTCTGAGAGGGGTAGGTGAGCGAGGGATGCAGCAGCAAAACTTTGTGGAGGAGACGAAACACGAGGACCTGAAAATTTCTGCGTGGAGGGGAGACAGCACATGTTTGGCATTTCTATTGGTGTTTTCTTGGACAGCAGAGAGAGAGACTGGTGAGGAAGTGAATTTCTTTCCCCAGTGTTCAGCTTTTCAGGCTTTTCTTTCCCCCTTCTCTTCCCCGCTCCCCCTCCCCTCACGCCATGGCACTCACTGGCTGGCAAACTGAGCAGCATTTTTCTTCCAAAGATAAAAAGATTGAGGTCCATCTCCTTTGCATCCACCCCAGGGACAAACCTTCTCTTCCTATTGTGCTGCAGAGGGTATAATTTCACACCTCAGAGCATTACTCTTGCTGTTTGGCTATAACTAAATAAGTTTCTCTGAAGCTTACTCTAATTTACTCCTGAATAAGTACCAGTTATTCTTGTTTGTTTGGCTACACTGGTTATCCAAGAGTCACCCCAATAAAACAGATGGCACAATCAAGCGTGTATAGATTAGGCAGAATGTATTTTTTTGTTGATCAAAATTTTTTTTAATTGAAGCTTCTTTTTTGTCAGAGACTAGCATTTCAATCAGACTAATTTTCTTCTCTAAAATGTCAACCCTCCTCTACTTAATTTTTCAGAAGCTGGGAAAGGTTTTTTTTTCCTTCAGCCAATGGAAAGTTAAAGTTTTCATGGATTTTCGAAAGAAAAATTTAAAGGGAAATGTTGATAAGAATGAAAAGAAATTTACTTTTTGAAATACTTCTAGTGAACCAAACTTTTCTTAATTAGCTTTTAACATGCTGCAGCTATAAAGAGAATTTGAGATCTCTCATTTTGTAAACACTATAGAAATCCTCCTTACACAAACTGGTTTTGCTTGGATTGCCTGTTTTAATATTGATTTTTTTATTTCTTGAAGAATCCAACTCTGTCAATTCACTTCAGGTAATACGTGTATGGATTCAGTAGTATTGCTGATCAGTTTTCTGATGCAAGGCTTTTCTAATGACTGTAGAAGAGATCTCTGCAAGACAAACATTGCTCCTGGGAGCCCAGGGAAAGGGGAGGAATTGAAGCAGGTGGACATTATAGCAGAAATTGAAGCAGGTGCTGTTGTGTGGACAATATAAGTGCACACTCTAGGTCCATATTGGAGGTTATTGCTATTTTATCTGTGGTTGGAATGCTTTTTTAGTCCCATCCTTGTATTTCTGTTACAGATGCTTCATCCATTTACATACCTGAACCATTTCAATGCTCTCAACACATACACCCAGAATTTTAATAATAAAAATCATCTTATAGTGTGGCCATCAGCCTTCCAGTCCAAGGCTTCAGGTGCTGGAGGGTCTGAGACTGCCCACAGGTACTGGGAAATGTTGGCTTTATTCACTGGATGCTAAGCCTGACACAAATCTCTCCTTTTTGGCAGTGAGGTGGCACACATTTGGTTTCAGCTGTGTGCTGATAGTCCCCAAACCTCTTCTCGCTGATGCTGCTCTCTCCACCAATGCCAGCCAACGAGGATCCTCTGCACATATGTCCTCAAACATTCTGTGTAGTTCTTTTGTCCTCCACTGACCAGAACTTCCCCATATTCTCCCTCTGCTGGGTTGTGGTTATGACTCCTGTGAAGTCACAGCTGTGCTCGGTGGTTTTGCAGCAAGAGTAAAGGCAGGAACCAGGGGTAATATTGCTGCTCTGTATTTCACCCTGTCAGAAGTTGTGGATGCATATCAGCACTGGGAATGGCACGGTAAGAGAACTTGCACCTGAAAGGCATTGCTGTTCATTGTCTCCTTTCTCATCTCTATCTCCTGCATACCATTTCTTAGGAAGTTCCTCCTCATAATTCCTTCAGGATTTGATTTTGTTTGAGGCAAACAGATATCAAGATGCTTTCCACTCATGCAGACTCATTTTTGTTCACGATCCATGCAACTTGCGTTTGCTCTTCTCTAATAATTCGGCAATTCCTTTGTTGGTCCCAAGACTTTTCATCAGTGCCTGATGCTTCCCTGTATCCCTCCCTACATAAATTGCCACTTTCACCTCCTGACATTGGAAAAACTTTCCGGCTACGGGTAGAAATAGTTAGGAGAGGATGCAAAGTAAGAGGAAGGTTTCGGTTTTGCAGCCCTCTCCTTGCCCAGTGTGTGCAGACCCGATGCACTTTGTTCTCCACAGCGTGTTAGGGTGTCCATTATCAACAATGGAAGCTTGTTAACACAGTAGCACGGAGACTGTCCATTATTCCTCCTGCTCCTTTATGAAGAGGCCATTAAAATGGAGCCAAGCTCCTTTCCCTACAGGTTGAATTTTGAGCAAATTTAATTTCTATTTGTTAGGGAAACTTGTGCTGCTGGGGGAAAAAAAAGAGCCAGATTGACAGTTCTGGAATATAAAGTCCTTTATTCATCCACAGCGCAGGTAGAGGAAGTGGCTGTTTCGCTTGTCTTGCCAATTTTTGCTCGTCTCTGACCTAGAGGTATCACCTCAAGCTTGGAGTTCACTCTCCACATCTTTCTAATCATTGGGCTCTCTGCTGAGGTAGGTGCCAATTAGCACGGGTTATTTCAGTGATGTGGACAGCTGACCATTACAGGAGGACGGAAACCACGAGTTTCGCTTTGTGCAACGGCAGCTCATCGTCGTGGTTGTGCTGGGCAAACTCGTGCTGCCGTCCTGAAAGAGTTTGGCCGGGCTGGTGTCGCACTGCCAAGGCATTCCAGGCATCTCAGTCCTGCCAGCTGTGCTGGTTTTCACGCAGGAAAGGACAGTGCATAGCCTACTGTCGGTGAACCAGCCACCACAACCCTGAGCTTTGCTCCTGTCCTCTTTCTGCCTGAAGGTCTAAGCCACCCTGGTCAAGCCAGACAGTGAAATATCACTGTCTGCCTAGAGTCTTCCAGAAAGAGAGGAAAGATGACCAAAAATACCCAGGAGTGGTGAAAACACATTGAAAACCTCACTTCAAGTTCATGAGAGAGCTCACACGAAAAGATCATCCTGGTTTTTCCTGCTGGGGAATGGTGATGGTGGGGTGTTTTTGCCATCTGGCTGAGAGGTACTGACTGCAAAACCAGGTGCTGTTAGTCCCCAGAAACCCAGCTGAAAGGGAAGAATGTCAGGGTCTTGAGCAGGAGTGAATGAACTTGAGGTGATCCCTGCCTTGGACATATTCACTGTTTTTAAGTCTGGGCTGAAGTAAATGCATACAGAAGAATCCACTGTGATTACAGATGTGCCCTGCACTGCTTGTTTGCACAGCAAGAGGCCGAGCAGCCCAAGGAGGCTTTGAAATGTGCTTCTAAGCCAGCAAAGAAGGGGGTGGAGGATGCTGGCACTCTTGGGCAGTGTTACTGACACGCACACAGAGTTGCTCAGTCAAAGGAATTTGCAGCCAAAGGCTCCTCATTGAGCCTGGTGGGCAGTGGAAGCCCCACCTTGTTTGAAAACTTGAAAACATCCCGGGCTATAAATCTCATTCATTTGCATTTCCTTTCAGAGGATGAGGTGGAGCGTGGAGGATAGCAGTACTGGTGAGGATTAAACCAGCAAATGGGATGAGCTTGTGGAATACCTAGTGCTAAGCCAAAGTGCTCTGCTTCCGATACATGCACCAAGTGAGATGAGGAGGCTGCATGTGGCATGGTTCAGTTCATGCTGGATTGTGTAACTGTTTTCACAAAGACGGAGAGAAATCGAATAACCGTCCAGAGTATGAAGTATTTTCCTTTTGTTTTTTAATGAAATTTACATAGATTGAGGTAAATTTTTACAAGTTCTATTTTTTCTAAATTATTTTTTGTTGGGGAGGTGTTGTATTTTGGTTTTGTGGGCATTTTAGGGTTTTTTACTTTTTTTAAAGTTAAAAAAAAAACCAACTTCTTGAATTTGGAAATTTCCCAACCTCTTATCTGCTCTTATCAGTCACATCCATGACACGACAATGGTGATGTAAAGTGGACTCTTGGAACTGGGTGGGACTCACCATGTGGAGCATGATGTGTCACCCTCACAAGTGAAAGAGACATTGTTTTCTATAACCTGATTTATTTAGTTGTCTTTTTTTTTTTTTTTTTAAACCACTTTTCAAAAAAACAGCCAAAAAATATCAGGCCAGACTTACAGGAGAGAATTAAAAAGGAGTTGTTTGCCTGCATGAAAACAAGCAGAAAAATGTCCTTGAGAACAAACTTAACGAAGTTGCCTCCCATTCTGTCTGATGTAAGAAGGATGTGTGTGATGATAAAACATAAATCAAGCAAGGTCTCCCTGAGCCAGGGCAGAGACTCCTCACCAAGTTGGCAACACATACTCCAAGCTTTGAGTGAACCTTCAGGCTACAGCTACAGCCATCATGGAAATCTGGTAGGTCTCCAAGATGTATAGATATAGATATAGATGTAGATGTAGATGTAGATGTAGATACAGATATAGATATAGATATGGATATGGATATGGATATAGATATAGATATAGATATAGATATAGATATAGATATAGATATAGATGATATAGATATAGACATAGATATACATATATAGATATACACAGAGTGAGAGAGACAGAGAGAAAGGCAGGGAGAGATGCTGCACAGCAAGACCCTGACAGTCACTTTTATGCCTGTTGCAAGGTATCAGGAAGGGAAGGTTGTCAGAATACTAAGAGCAAGTCAGGTGGAGATCTCCGTGTCTTCCATTTATCACTCAAACTTGGTGTGCAACTTTTCCAACACCAGTCTTGAGGTGGTAGATCTAGTGTTAGATTTCACCCAAAGCAAGGAGTTTTGAAACCAAAGGTTCATGAGCTGAATCCTCTTTTCTACTCGTTCTCTTTTTTTTCTGCTAAAATATCCTGCTGTATAAAGACTTTTCTTTTTTGGCAGCCACCAAAATCACTTAGTTACGAAGCATCCAGATTTTATCAGACAATTAGCAAGCCAGCTCAGTGTTTGTGTGTGTGCATGTGCGCGTCTGTTTGCATGTGTCCGTGTGGTAATTGATATTCATGATGTATGGCTGGCTGGCTGGAATATCTCACTACCCACACAAAATGATTGCTGGTGAGAAGGCCTTTTCCAGCTCAGTATTAGCATGCTTCATCTGAAATTTGCCTTGCTGACAGGCCTTTTGCTCCTGATTCTGTGCTCCTGATGCAAAATGCATCATTGTGCCTAATTTCAAGCATAACAGTTCTGTAATAATCTCCTGAGGAGATATTAAGTTATATCTATTTGTGCTGTCTTGGGTGATCATGCAAGTTGCTAGCGTGACAGCAGCAACAAGACCTGGATACAGAACAAACAAAGGAAGGGCCTGCCAGAGCCACAGACGTGTGCTCCAGTTGTGGTGGTAATACACGAGGTCTGTAGGATGTCTTTTTGGGAATGCTGGGTTCCCAGCCTCTGCAGGTTTTTAAATATTCCCCTCTGCCTCATGTCAGCTGAATTGATGGTTTTGCCACCCAGCAGCCCCAGGAAGATAATAGCTGTCAGTCACCAGCAGCCTGCACTGCATTTGCAGTAACAAATAGGATGCCAGTTTGGGGAGAAGAAGCTTTTTGTACAAATATGTGGTAAGTGACCACATATTGCTGCAACAGTTGTCGCCTCTCTGTACATATATGCATGTCCAGGCTTGTGAGATGAGTGAGTGCTACACACACACCAGCCAGAGCTGGATCTGGGCTTTAACAAAGGCATTGTAGCAAAGTAATTTCTATACCTGCCTTGATGAAGAATGCGACATGGATGCGGAATCCCTGCAAAGAAATGCATTATGAGATTTCTTTTTTTTTGCTGGTTCAGCCTTATTAATCTGTTCAGCATGAGCTCAAGTATTTTAATAACAGGCATGGAATATTATGCCTGCTCTGAAATGGCTTGTTTTTAAGCACAACTTGGGCTGTGTTTGTGCTAACCTAGTTGGGGGAAAAAAACCCCAGGTTTTAAGCTTATCCTCCTTTTCTTTCCCTAATCACAGCTACAGGGCAAAACATACCAAGGCTCTAATAGGAGAAATAGCATTATCATATGCTAATTTACAGTAATGTCAAGAACAGCACAAAGAACAAGTCTTTGACTGTATGTACATGTTGAAATTCATTCTTGTGAGTAGACCAGTGCCATGGCTGGTTGTCCTTTTGGGGACAGAATTTGTGTTCCTGAGTAAAGTGCATTTTGAGAATTGGTGCTGGTATAAGAGTTCTTACTCAGAAACAGATTTTTTTTTTTTTCCTGGTTTTACCTGTGTTTATTTCCTGCTGAATACTACTGCAGGGAAAGGTACTCAGTCTGCAGCCAAAGACTATCTGCTCTCTATGATCAAGAGCAACCTCTCCATCTCTTGCAGGAATAGACACTGACAGCTTCCAAAAGAGTATCTGTCTGTGCCTCTTCCTCTGGAAACTACAGGCTGCACCAGAGAAGTCCAAGGGTGAGAGAAACTGCAAATGGAGAAGGAAAAGGACATCTGAGAGTCTTCACTAAATAATCAGAAGACTGATTGATTTCAGACAAAGACAGGAGTTATATAACGCATTCCTCCTCTGTGAGTAATCATATGCAAAGATTGACATGTTTGTGAGTGTTCCCAAGGCTGATCCTGGGCTTACTGTGGCCGTTCCTGCATGAAAAAAACATCAGTCAGAGGGAAAGAGGAAAAAAAAAGAGAGAGAGAGGAAAAAAAAAGGAAAGAAGTGTGATTGTACTCCTAGGACAACATCCTGAATTTTTCCCTGGTGGACCCTTGCCATTACCATGGCAAAATGCCTGGAAACTGCCGTTCTTTTCCACAAAAAAATGTTTTGAGGGAAGAACAAAAGAAGTTTGAGCTTTTGGCAGATCATTGAAGATCACTGTGTTCAGATCCTCAGCTGGTGTAAATCAAGATAACTGCAGTATTGCTACAGTAGTTAAAAACTGACTGACTCTCCCATCCATCATGGCTTGCTGCTATGGGGGAATATTTCTTTACAGCTTAGATAGAGGAAGGAATTGCTTTTACTGCGTGGTGCATGTTTTCCTGTTAAGAAAACATGTCTTATCCTTAATTGCTTGAGCCCCCTTGTATATATGAGGTGGTGGTGCCTTCTGTCATGGAGGCATTTGTTGTGTGTGACACCTTGCTCTGTTTCCTTGGTTTGCTGGATGAATGACATGTTAATCTGCTGTGAAGGTGCATAATAGGATCAATGGGAATCAGGATGTATGCTTTAAATTAAAAAGAGGTCCTTTCTCTGTCTGATTCACGTTTCTATATTACATCACAGAGTGTGTGGCCAGTGAGTATTCCCACCAGGCCCAGTTAACCTGATGCTGGTCAATAATTAAATAATAATGTGTAAAATTGAAGGGCTTTATGTTGAGAAAGGTGAAAGGGTGTTTTTGTGATGGTCAACAGGTAAGCACCCTGAGACCTCATACTTGTAAATACCAGATGATCATTTAAATACAAGGGCTTGCAAATCCATTTTTATAGCTGCAGAAGGATGCAGTCTGTAAACCTTCCTTTGCTTATGAAGCAAGGTGCAGTGCATCTGACTAGTGTGCAGCAGTGAGATTTTTTTTTTTTGTTCTGCTCTTCTACATAGAGAGAAATGTCTTGAGGAAATTAAACTCATCTGAGCTATGTCAGGAACTGCGTGCACCCACAAGACTTAGATAAGCCTAGGAAATTCCATTATCTGTTCCTACCACTCATTATTTGATGGCCCAGTCTGGATTTGTGATGTTGCTAAGGTTTGATCACTGAAGCAGGAGAGGCAGGTGTGTGCCTCCACATGCCTGAGTGGTGGGTGGTAAGTGGCTGGATCAGCAGCAGTGTTCCACGTTCCAGTGATCAGGAAGCAGACACAGGAGTGGGGAGGTAGTCTCAAAGACAGACCCCGCATTCCCTTACATCCCAAGTTCACCCAGCTCTGTCCACCGTTTGCAGTGCAAGGGCCCAAGGCTTTCCACAGCATGGAATACTGCAGCAAAAATTATCTTTAAGGGCGTTTTGGAAGACAGATTTTAATTTATGTTGAGGAACGTTACTCGTGATCTGCAGCCCAAACACTGTATCACATTCATACATGTATTCACTTTTTTGTCTTCTGTTGGTAAAGGGTATTATTTCAGGATCACTTGGCAGCTGATTTGATTAGCTGTGTTATCTTCCAGAGAGCTCCAGTGCTGTTTTTTCCCCAGACCAAGGGAATGTGAGGTTACCAGGGTAAGAATCACAGGCGGCAAATAAAGTGCCATTAAGATGAGGACAATTGGACTCAGGTAAGGAATAACAGCCCTGTGAACTTCCACATTTCCCCAGGAGTGTCCCAGATGGCACTGTGCTGATAAAAGGAGGTAAGGTGGCTCCCTCAGTTAATCCAGGAATGAGATCTTCTCCCAGGGAAGCCACAGCTCAGGCTGCAACTGATGCTGTGCCCGTGCCATGGTGTCTGACTGGTCCAGAGCTCACCCAAAGGTCACCTCTGTGATGAGCATCGTTGTGAGGAGCACTGTGTGGGCTATTCTAAACCCCTTGTGCTGACAGAAAACGCCAAAGTTGGGAGAAATCTCTGCTGCCTTGTGGTTTTAGTAATTTGGAAATTAATAAAAAGAATTAATTTGTCACTTACTCTTGCTTAAATGTGAGTTTCAAAAGAGCATTGCTCCTGCACTCTTTCTTTTATTCCTGTGTTTGGTGCCACAAACACTACAAAAATAAATAGAACATGGGACTATTAATGGGGAGATTTGAACTTTCTTTCTGACTCTACCTATTTGCTGCCCCGTTACCTGAGGAATATCACACCATTTCTTTCTGCCTTGATTTACTTTTGCAGAACAACAGTTGCCTCTTTCAGTAAAATGTTACAGCCTTTTTAGGTGGTAACTGCTCCATTAATGCTCCCAGTTGCCTTTGGACCTCCAGAGAAAGTGGAGAAAGATCAGTGAATGTGAGATTTCTGATCATAGTATTCAGGAAACCGTGAATGCACTGGGGCAAAACACAGCTCAGGTAGGCAGCACGATACTAACAGGGCTGAAATCTTTCTGAGTGTGTGGCTGGGAGAAACCTTGCACAACATGCACCTGGCTGAACTCCTTCATGATTGGAATCATCGAGTAGTGATGAATAGTAATGGATTTGCACAATGTTACGGATTGCTACACCTCTGCTGGGGTACCAAGCCTGCTGTTGCTGTTTTCCCACCAATCTCCTTTTGGCTCTGAGCCTGTCCTTTAAATACCCAGAGCCTGCCTGTGAGTGAGGCCTCCTTCCTTACTGAATCCACCCACAATCTTCTCCATGAGGTCGTTCCTTCTAAGGTTCTGCCCACCAGCATTTTGTACTCATTTTTGTTCCAAGCCTTCTACAACTTTCTCTCCTTACAGTTTTCAGTCAGGCCCAGGGAGAAAGAAGCTTCAATATAATTTGTATCTGTCGTACTTAGAAACTTCCTTTCCTTGCCTGGTGTTTAATCATGGAATGGTTGGGGTTGGAAGGCAGATCACCCAGTCCAACCCCGTGCCAAAGCAGTGTCACCTGCAGCAGGTGACACAGGAACGTGTACAGGTGGGTTTGGGGTGTTTCCAGAGGGGGAAGCTCCACGCTCCCTCTGTGCAGCTCTTCCAGTGACACCCTCTGACACCCTCCACGGAAAGAAATCCTTCCTCATGCTGAGGTGGAACTTCTTGTGTTTTAGTTTATGGCCTTTGCTCCTTGTCCTGTCTCTGAGCAGTACTGAAAAGAGTCTAGCACCATTCTCTCGGCACCTGCAACATATTTATGTGCATTAATGAGATCCCCTCTCAGTTTTATCTTCTCCAGACTGACCAGGCCCTGCTCTTGCAGTCTCTCCTCACAACAGAAATGCTCAGACCCCTCCTCATCTTTGCTGCCTTCAGTGACAGCACTAAGCCTTTCCAGCTGAGCAGCCTGCATAGTTTGGTCTGCATATTCACAGCTGGTGTGTGCCACACACCCTTCCCTCCCCATGGACTGAGGTCCCCTGCATGCACGTGCTAATTCTGATCTGCCTGCTGCATGGCAGCCTTGGGGCACCACACACCTGTGAATGCTGCTTTTGGTCACCCTGCTTCTGAGCTGTCTCTTTGGTCTTTCACTTAGGCTTCCTGCACTGTGACCCTGTCCAGATCCTGCTCGCTCTCAGAACAGAGAGTCTTTGGGGGTGGACGTCGCTGATACCAGGGTGGGTCTGGTGTGTGTTCACTTCGGAGAGGCCTGGAGAAGAAAATTAACTCAGGAACGTGGTGTAGTCAGGCTTAGTTACCTTTGCAAGGCACCTGCTCTGCTGACAAATGGACTTCTCTGCTGTCTCCAGAACACTGGGGGTTTCTGAGGGCCAAGCTGTTCTGTGAGAGCCCTCATTAATAATAAATGCCTGTCACCTCCAGCATGGACTAACTGCACTTCTGTCTGTGCTAGCACCTCCCAGCATCATCCAGCTCCTGTTGCAGCCAGGAACAATACCCTCCTCAGGCCAGGATCAGAAGCTGCAGCTTCATCCTGGGGATTTTACCACGGCTTGAATGCTGTACTCGTTTTGAGCAGACTCTTGATCTTCCAGGGAGAGAGCTTCAGTGAGCTGTGAGAGCTGAGGAGACGAGTGGTGGAGCAGAACAAGTGTGCTAGAGGGGTTTTTGGTGTTTCTCTCAGGTTAATGCAATCATCACTAAAGGTAAAACCTCTCCAGCAGAAAGATAATACAGCTTCCCTTTCTTTACCTCCACATTAGGAGCGCTTCTTACACACACATAATAGATACTAGAAAAATATGGGAGATGAGACTGCACAAGCTTTCAATAAAGGCTGCAGAGAACAGTAAGTTATCGTCTCAATCAAGAGGTCTTGAAAATGTAATGGGGCAGCTAGCATTTCAAGAGGACAGTTATGTTTGTCTCTGTCCTTACCAATCATTTCCTTCTGCCTTTCTGTACACAGGGCCCCCATGAAACTTCTGAACATGGTTTATTGTTTTCTGTCTGCTCAAATAATTTGAGAAGAGGGATTACATTGTGGTGAAAGAGCTGCAGTGGGGTTTGAGGGATCTGGCATAATTTTCAGATCCACAATATTCTTCATCCCTGAGCTATGTCTTCCTGTCAAAGACAGTGGTGGGTGGCAGTAGGTACACCACCTTTCCTTCCAGAAGAGTGCAGTCACTTTGGGATGGATACCACCTGTCTGATTTGCCGGATATGAGGAGCTATTAGCATGTTTGCTTTGAGTGAGCACACATTTACGTGGCCACATTTCCCTGCACTGCTGAGATGGATTGTTCAAAGCTATCTGTGTGCGTGATGTGCTGCCATGAGTTTACACCCTTCCTGTCTGAAAGCATCTCCTCCCCACCCAGATACAGTAGCAGTGGCATGACTGTTCTCCCAACCTCTGTCTCTTTTACTTATTTTCATTAAAAGCCTTTTTTTTTGCAGAGACTGTCTCATCTGCTGTCTTTTTCTCAGTCCGTCTCTCAGAGATGTCTTGCATGAGGAGAAGAGGATGAATAAGATGATTGTGACTTAAAAAAAAAAAAAGAAAAAAAGCAGCGTATCTCTGTATTTATCTGCCAGCTGATGCAGCTATTACTCTGAAAGCTGATTGTGAGGAGAAAAAATGTCTGTGACACAAAGTCAACAAGCAGTGGACACCGAAGAGGTGACATTCTCTTTTGGAGTGAACTGCTTTGCGTGGTGCACACCGGAACGGGTAAACAACCAACAATTAGACCATGACAGTGTACTTTTAGAAAGGGAGTTGGGCTTTTTAACCCCTGCTGGCTCAAGAGAGGCCTATGAGAATGTGTAACCATGGCAGACAAGCCATTTCAACCCCCCACAAGTGAGTCAGGGAAGCTCCTTTAGTGCTCCTTTCCCTTGGCAGGTCTGTAACCAGGTGGTATCTTTTCCTTCCGACGCTGAATCAACTCATCCTTGCTGCGACTGGCTTCAACAGATTATGAGCAATTCTTCTCTCCCAATATCTTTTCTGTGACTCTTAGATAGTGGGAAACACTGCCATCATTTACCTATGCATCCCCTCTCTATCTTATTGCTGCCCCATAAAACAAACCCTCGGAAAGGATGAACAGTTGTCAGTTCGTTGCCTGCACTGTCACTTTGCAAACTCTAAATAATAGTGAGATTATGGCACGCTATAAAAGTACTTTGAGATAAACTTGTCTGAGTGCAGGGCTGATATTTGCTTTTGGATTAGATTTCAGTATGATCTCCTTTTTCTTTTTTTTTCCTTTTATTTTTTAAGATAGCTGTTGTAATTCTCTTAGAAACTCAAAGAATGGCCTTGAGAGTGAACCTGCAGAACACATTGTTGAGGCAGAAAGGAAGACTGAATTAAGTTTACTTTCAGCTGATTTGTTTGTGCTCTTAGCTGGGTTACTCAGCCTTTCATGTAGTTCTCCCATGCAAGTACTAATCTGGCTCACTGGCTTTTGAGATCTTAAAGGATCCTAGCTCAAGCCCGAGCAAAGTACATGTGGTGTCTAGACAGAGAGTTTAATTCGCACTCAGACTGCAAAAAAAAGTCTAATGTTGTTTGCCTTTACATTAGAAAGGCTGAGCTTGCTTAAAACTTGAGTTCAAGAGCTTGAGCTCTGGTCTTCCGGAATAAGAAGCTGTTCTTACTAAACAGAAAGAAAAGGTATGACTTGAGCATGAAACACCTTGGTCATCATAAGCTGATGGACAAGCAGACCCGGGAAGGTAAATATAACTAAACAAAAATTCAGTCAAAGCTCTTCTCCTTGTTTTGTCCCTTGTACAGTTTCACTTTCAGAGCTGTTCCAGAAGGAGTTGGTGGCTCTCGACATGCCAGTGCCTGGTTTTACAGCTGTCTGTGGCTGACTTCTTTTTCATCTGTTTTTTTTCAAAGTGGCACCTAAAAAAAGGGAAGTCCATTCTCCACCAGAGAGACCACCTTCCTCTAGGACAGACTCAAAGGCTCCTCTGGCCCCAGAGAGATGCTTGTTGTCTGCTGTCCTGGGACCAGTGAGTTAATCTCTGGGGGATGGCCAGGAAGGGTGAGCTTGCTGAGTCTTTCTCATGAAGAAAAGGAATTTTTGGAAGAATTTTCCAGAAGCATAGCAAGCTGTCTGGAGGCTGTGATCTTGGACTGCCTCACAGGCTCATTTGGGGAACACCATGGTGAAATGGTCACCACTTCAGTGGTGAAATATCTTATTCCCCAGTCCTTGTTCTCAGGTGTTGTTGACAGAGCCCTCCACATTCTCTAAGTCCTGCAAGCCCCATCAATGAAACTGTGACAGTTTTGTTGATAAAATATAAAAAAAAGAGCATGTGTTTGGTGAGCCAAGGCTGGGAGGCCAGTGTGGAATTAGCAATGGAAACTGGAATGACCTTTCGCCTTTCTTGCCCAAAGTTTGCAATTAACTTCACCAAACTCTGGTGAGAACAGGTACCCATGGGCAAGCACGGGAGGCTGCCCTGGTGCTGCAGCCAGTGACTGCATCAGCTGCCTTGATTTGTTTCGCCAAACCCATCCACAAGTGGCTAATGTGCAAAAAAACCCCAAGCCATTTCATGTCAGCTGACAGGCAGCCACGCAGGGGTTGTGGCTCTCATGATTTATTAACCTGGAATGGCTGTGAATTGACCACATGGAGGTACAAGGCTTTGTATCATGCTGTCAATCCCTTGGGCTGCAGAGCATACCTAAATATATTTTAGTGCTCAGAACAAAGAGCTTTGCTGATACCCATCGTTAATCCTCCACCACCACCTCCATCACATCATTAGCTGGAAAGTCTGTCTCTCATCAAATTGAGAGAAAAACAAATAAAAAACCATGAGAGAACAGAGTGTGGGTGAACCTGAAGATTTGTTCAATAATTATTGTCTCAGTTGAAGAATAGGAGCAGTACTTTGGGAACGAAACCACATCTCGCTTGACTGTTTGACTACATTGTCCTAGGGGCCTTGGTTGAAGTTCTGACAGCATTGTCAGCACTTTTCTTATTTCAAGCTCACTGAGTTTCCTGCTGTGGAAAAAAAAAAAATCTGGCTAAAAAAAGAAAACTGCTAGAGCTTAAAAGCCCTCTGTTAGCAAAAGCCAGTAGTGGAGGCCTTGGCTGATGAGTCACTTCACACAAATAAGTGCCACTAATCAATGAGGGATACCATAAGGGGCACTCATGGGCAGGAAAAAGCAAAATCAAAGATGTGGGGATGTTAAGGGTGGGGAAAGAAATGGGGAGGGCTGTGTGCTGGTGTGTGGGTTCTTCTGTATGGGATCAGAGAGCAGGTGGGAGTTGGGAAATGGGGTGGTTCACTGGAGGATGCTGTTCTGGAGGTAAGGACGGGTGTCCAACAACCCTCTGGCCCGCAGTCTTGTTTGTGATAATACCTTATCCGAGGGTTTCACAGTGAGGAAGGAAACCTGACATTTTCATCATATATTTATGATCTGCTGTGGAGATTAATGTTTCATATGCATTTGGAAATCCAGTCACTGACACAACTGGCTTTGTTATGCTTAGCATGAATTCTGTCATTATATATCTGTTAAGTACGTATTGGCAATTTATTGACATTGCTATTCAGATTAAATTCTTGAGTAATTAGTCACCAGTGGATTTGCTTTCCCAAGCTGCAGCAATATGTCTCAAAACCTTTTCAAGCTTCTTCCAAGCTTCACTCATTGGCATTTTTCCAAGATGTTTCCTAAGAACAAGCGCTGAAGCTGATATTTAGAACATATGGTGATGATGTGTTTGTATGTTCATTAAATCAAGATACCAATGAAAGAAAAGTGTAAGGCTTTCTATCCTTTTAAATGAAATTGTCAACCTAGATATCTATTGCCTTTGCTGAAATCCAGCCTGAAATGACTTGTAAGCAGTGCTCTGTTATGATGACAAATTAATTCACATCAGACTTTGATCACTGCTTGAAAAGTTTTCAGGCATCAACTTCCAGCAGTTGCATTTAGAAAATGAGAATTCAGTTTGGAGCCTCAGATTCAAAACAACAGAAATAAAAGTGCCTTCATGTAGCTGGTATGCAAACCTCCAGGAAAAAAATGCAGGATATTCAGTAGAAACTTCTTCTGCGCGTAAGATAAAGAATTTCAGCAGCAGTGGCTGATACGTGCAATTAATGTTCTGCATATGGCTCCCTTTACACAAAGCCCCTCATGTTGCTGTTGCTCATGTGCACAAATGCATGCACTCACACAGAATATATCTGTCTGTCTGTCTGCCTGTCTGTCTTCTCCCACTGGCCTGTCTCCTTGCCATGTCACATGTCAAAAGGAAATGAAAAAGGGAGGGGCGGGGGGCGGTCAGCGAATCTGTCTTAAAATAGACTGGAATCATATTAGCCAGCCTAGTAGTGAAGGTGCATTTTTGAAATGTGGCTCTGTGTATCTAATGTTTACCACTTGACTACTCATGCCTCAGGCTCAAAATGCATAATAACGCAAATTAAAGCACGGCAAATGGAAGAGCCAGAATCTCAGAGATAACCACACCTAATGCAAAGTATGACAGAACATCTGCTCTTTAATTAATCTTACGTAAAGATTGAAGCTGTGCATTAAGATGCAGAGTGTTTATGACAACTGTTTTTATTGTAGTTAACGTGCTCCTGGCCTCCCCCATGTAATTGTTTCTGCTTTGTAACACGCATAAAGCTCTGATAAACAGCAACAGCCACCTAGAAATAACAAATGTTGGGAGAGGGATGGTTCAGAAACACAAAGTCAGAATGTTTCCAGGGAAGCATAGGAGCAGCATTCAAGTAAGTGGAAGTGCATTTTGATGATGATGGGAAGAATATAACATCTGGTTTTGAGAGCACACTGATGACAGCTGAAATCCTGTGATTAAGATTCAAAATAGAGAAAAGCAAGAAACCCACTAAGGTCCTCAGTTTTTAGGTGGTCAATTTGAGCTCTCCTTTAGGAGTCAGATTTTCAGAAAGCATTTTGGCCTCTTTTCCTCTGCTTTTCAGAAAAGGAGGGTTACTTGTAGGTATTTGGATCCAGCTACCCCAAGGCACTACCGATTTCTGAAACTCTCAGCCATTTATTCCATTTCCCCTTCATTATGAATGCATGCAGGTGTTTGCATGGATACAGTTGCTACAAAGAGCAAAAAGTATACCTGGAACCTGCTCATTCCTCTTGTTAAAACAGTTTCCTCATTCCAGAATTATTTATTTTATTGAAAAAGTAATTTTCCATTTATCCACATGGACACGGCTGCACTGTGATGGACACACTGGGTGGAGATTAATTTGCAGGCAACTTGACAAACTAACTTGCTTTAATCAAGATAACTCCAAAAACAGTTAAAATCCCTTTTTGGCCTCTGTCTGGCAGAAGGGGGTATGAATCTGCTCTTGGCCTCAGTACAAAGGTGAGTGAGGGAATTGTCACAACAAAATATGAGAAGAGATATCAGTAGATCATCCTTCTCACTGGCTGCAGTGCCAAATGCCATCACCTTCAGGGGCTTCATCAAGAACTCATGAAAGCTAACAGGTTGACTGTCAGTGTGGCTTAGACCTCTGGAGAGAAGAAAAACTTCCTTCATCTTTATTCCCTTTCACAGAGTGGCGCAGGCTTGGACACAATCTGACACTCAAGAGGCAGATACTTCCTGTGCCTCCATCTGGAGGAAAGATGTTCCCATCTCGATTTGTGAATCCAAATCTCATCCTATACAAAGTCAGTCCAAGTCTGAATGAGAAGACTCCACTTTGTGTTATTAGGAGATGTTTAGTTGCAACACATATACCAGTTGTATCATCTGTGAGGGAGAAGGAAAGGAGGCGAAAGAACTGTAAAAATATCTATTTTGTGACTTGGCTCTGTTTTCCTAAAATAGTGTTCGGGCCTCTATGAGGCACCTTGAAAACTCTTCACTCGGTACAGATGGCTGGAGTCCTGAATAAAAATTACAGGATGCATTTTAAGCCGAATGAAAATAGGTTACCTGCAGAAAACGTGAAGCTGGCATGTGGGCTACGTCTGTCAAGAATAATTTTTATTTGCCTAAATATGTATAAGGGAGGAAGATAGATAAATTGAAAGAAAAACGCCATCGCAGTAGCTTTCACTCTGGCAAAAGGTTTCTAAACAACATAAAATAGCTGCCTCTCTGAAATGATAGCTTTACTCAAAGCATGTCCAATATATATGTGTGTATATATGCACACATATATAATCCAAAGGTAGCCTTTTTGCCATGGGAATTGCCTGCGATTATTTTCCCCTTCCATGCCGTATTATAATCAGCAATTTCTGTGTCATCATGGGATGATGCAATGTAAATTCAGGCTTTCTGCTCATCCACTTCTTCCCATGTGTAGTTTTATTCCTCCAGCTGAGCCTGTGCAGCAGATGCCAGCGTTCACTGTAATGAGGGACTGGAGAAGGACCTAAGCTTTACCAGCATTTGAATTGCTCTGGACTGCTCATCACCACTCCTTTAATTTATACCCTTAGAGAGATGGCAATAGGGTCTATGTCTCCTATGGAAGTGATTTGAAATCTTGCCAAGAAAGGGCCTCAGTCCCTTCCTCCTTATAGTCCTGGCACGTAAAACCACAGGAGAAAACAAAAAGCATTTGTGAGGAGTCATCCAGGAAGAAAGATTAACAATATAAACCAAAGGAGAAGAGAGAAAAGACCCTTTCCTCATTGAAAGTGGGTCTGTGCTTATTTTAATGGACCTTTTACAGTCCCTGAANCTGTTTCTGCTGCTTCTTTGTTCGACATCCTGCCTGTTCTGCTTGTGGTTGGGCGAGGGGAGGGGGAAGTGCAGTCACTGGCCAGCTTTATCTTTGTGTGAGGAACAAATGTTGTTGTCATCCTCAAGGTTATGGAGCATGTCTGCTCTGCAAAACAAAGGGGTAGCCAGGGCCTTGTTTGTCCACCTAGTTCTCAGCGCACCCTGGACCTCTCATGAAAAAACCAGGAAGGTTTCTAATTTTTTCTTTTCCTGAAACTCATCAAAGACCGTGAGTAGAGGAGGGAGATGCTTCCCCCGCTTC
>VXBT01009035.1:137340-164796 GCA_013400235.1 Oriolus oriolus
CTTTCCTCCCTCCCCCGGCCATCTCTTTTGGTTCTGAAAATTGTGTGGCTTTAACCTTTCTTGTCTAATAATGTGTGACCTTGACTAAATGTGGGTTGGAAGGATTTCAGAGTTGGTTTTATCAGGATTAGCTTTTCATCTGCACAGGAGTATCCAAGGAAGTAAGTCATCTCATCTTCTTTCACCTTAGACTCCGAGCTTTCTCCTTTAGTTCTTAGAACAGTGAGGAGAAAATAGACTGAATTATTGTGATGGGTATGGTGATATCACATCCAGTGCAACACATGAAAGATGAAGCCACCGCTCAGTGCGGGGCTCGGGCTCCGTGCGGTAGGGAGCACGCAGCTGCCTCGTGCAGGAGTTCAGAGCTCTCCTCTTCCAGCACCATGTACTCCTTTTCATCTGCTCTCTGCACAGGCATCCCTGCAGCCTGTGCTCGGGGAAGAGCAGAGGAGGAGGGTTGTGGAAACCAAGTATAGAGGATTTTATACCTCTTCATGTCTTCTCTGCTTCTTGGGAACACAAACTGACTTTGAAAGATTGGCTCAGAAAATGAATACCCAGGACCTTGCTCTCTGTTACTTTGCTGTGAAATTACTTTCCTGAATGAAAATATTTAATTCCTTTGAAAGCAAGTGCATAACATCTCTGGAAGTGAAAATCCTGTGGAAATCACAAAGGAAAGAAGAATGAGGGATATAAAAGCTTTATATCTCTAGGTGCTAGTGAGGCTGAGCTTCCTTTACTTTCTTTTTGCGTGTGTTTGTGTGACAACAATCATAAATGCTCTTTCTAATGTTGATACGGTCAGTGCTGGAATCTTCTCATTGCTGACATTAGATTTATGTTTCATCTACAATAAACAGCCAATAATGTGATCTTTAATGCACCACAGAGCTTATGAACACCCTGAGTTAACAGATTCCAGTTGTTTAGCACCCCCAATCTGCTGTCACCATACCTTGCGGAAATTACTGCCTTCCATGGGGGACTGCCTCATCCAAGATGGCATGATATAAAATTCCCTTACAGTGAGCCAGCTCCTCAGTCCCTTAGCCTTGATCAGCAACACCTGTTTCTTCACGTGCTCTCCATGCAGCTTCCGTCAGAGCAAGGTGCTGTTCCACATGGGAGAGCTGGCAGGATGCATAAACCTCAGTGAAGACTGATAAAACGCATGGGACAGATTTTTGGATGTGGCCGGCACCTTTCTCCTTTATATGTTCCTACTGCATCCATCCCAGACATTAAGGGATGAAGTTGTTCCCCCCAAAATAAAATTGAATGGGCAGCCCTAGAAGCCAGCAGCCAGCCCGAGCATCTAAGAAGACGCAGGACTGTGCACCTTGGCGAGTGTGGCCACCAGTTTTCTCTTGTTCAACCCACCACAATGAAACAAAAAAGTCTCTTGCTGGAGGCTGCCACAGCCCTTTGTCGTTCACTGCAGCTCCCTGCCTAAAGTCTGGTATGTGTAATATACAGAGAGCTCTGATGTGCTCTAAATCAAAATGTCCAAACAGCTCCTGGGTATTCCTTTAATGGAGTAACAGAAATTTTGTTGTGTGGGAAAGGGAAGTGAAGAGATGCTGGAAGAGGAGTGAGGGGTCATGCAAATTTTGATCTAATTTTCTTTAATAAAGTACCATGGGCCACAGATAAGTAACAAAAACCTGTGAAGGAAAAGGGGGTTTAAGTGTGGCTCCAAAACAGCCTCTTCATAAGTTTTCACAGGAGGGTAAGCGGGTTCCACAGTGCAGGGTATGGATTGATTAATTCTGTATGTCATTCTCCTCTTACTCATTCACATAATCTTCTTGCCTTGCTCATGGTTTACATCAGTGAGCCTAAGCAGAACAAGCCACTGAGATGTCATGCTACCATTTTACATCCCCACGATTCTCTTCCACATTGAGTAAGATTCTTAAAATGTAGAATCCCCTGCAACTCTGCCCCTGCTAAGATCAAAGGAAGATGACTGTGTAGAACTAAATCAACATAAAGTACCTTGGAAGTTCTCCCTTTTGGACTTGTGATTCAATATTATTTTTACTCTAGAATGGGAATGTATTTTAGGTCCAATTGTATCTGTTTCTGGCCATTGTCAGAAACAGGATACTAATGTTCTGGCTCGTGTGGGTATATAATGATCTTTACATACAAAGCTACATGTGAAATAAAGAGCTGGTGCCTTCATTTTCCAAACTTCATTACTCTTTTATGCTGTTGACAAAGAGATAAACACTGCTACCCAGACCTGTCTTCTTCACTCTGATCTTGAATCTGAGCCTGTTTCTGAAATCCACCTGGGTGTCTTGTCCTTGAACAAAGACACACACGTCTAAAACAGGGGTTTTAGGTATGCCATTTGCTGAGCTTCTTCATGAACCTGTTCGTATGATCACTATGGAAAATCACCTGTCACAATGGGCAGTGTCTTCAGCTTTCCTCACAAACTCAGACACATGCTATAACTTAATCTTCACATTGTTTTCACATCATATTTTACACAACTGTGTCTTCTCTGCCTACATCATCTATGACTGGTCAGAGTCCTCACACTTTGTGCTGTAGCACAGATATTCTGCTCTTTGGCAGAGACCTTGGCCACCTCATCTCACCCTTATAAATCTCTCCAACCTGTCATTTTGACTGAAACTCCTTTCAGATAATATCTGTCCACTCATTTTTCCTTCTTTAGCATTTGGGGTGTAGCCTGCTTGCCTTCATTTACGAGACCCCTCAGACCTTTTCTACCTATTACTTCTCATGTACTGAAAGATGCTTCATTAAGATAACTCCTCCCATCTCTGGTCTCCACCTTTGCTGTTTAATGTCTCCAAAAGGGAACTTTTGTGCTTTTCCTGTGCTGCTGCATTAATCTGAAATGAGGTCTCCATCAATAGATGCCTCATCTCCACCACAAATTCTTGCTCAAAACCCTTCTTTAAGACAGCTTGTATGTCCCTGTCGTGAGGATTGACTGGTTGGTGTGTGGAGATGGCTTCTCCTCTGCCTAACATGGCTCTACTGTTTCTTTCTCCTCCCCCATGAAACCTTCCTATCCTTTCTTTCTCCTTCCCCACTGTGGCTGTTTTTATCTCTTGGCTTTCTTGGGCTTTCACATTTTTTTATGCTGAGTTTGGACAGAACCTACAACAGTGAATTCTCAGCCAAGACTCTGAGAACTCTTGTGACCTCTTGGAATACAAATCAAGAGTATGCATTTGGAGAAAAACCTGTGTCACTTTTGGGTCTTGTGATTAGAAAAGATAATACTGTCATAAATCCTTTGAGCAGGAATTGAAGCTCTGTACACGGTTTTAGCTGCCACAGTCCTCTTGTATGGCCATTAGAGAGTCACTTAATCTCACTGTTTTTCAACACTCCCCTCAAGACTGATAAACATTCATTAATATTTTGTTATGGTTTGAAGTTATAAAGTAGTGCACTGTCAAGTCATAGCAGTATTTAGATAAAAATGCAGGGGAAATTCTTGATTATCTGGATATGCAGTGGAGAAAACAAGTTTATTGCAAGTAACTGTATCTGTGATAGTTAATGTCTGTGCAGAAGGATGATGATGGTGAGAAATATCTTCCTAGTGTCTCAGGAATATTTCCTTAGCAATCAAGAAATTAAAGTTGAGGTACAAACATTTTTCTTGCTTTGTGAATGACTATTTCCTCTAAGGATCTCCTGAAATCTGAGATGTGCAATAGCTCTAACATTTCTTTTCCCATACAGAATTAGTTTCGTAAGCAAGAAATAAAATTATACCCAGGCATAGCAGTATTTTAAAAGGGAAAGGCAGTAGCCTTGAATTATCCATGTTGATTTGACAAAGCCAGTGATGCTGCAGATATAATACACGGCACTGCTGTCACATCACCAAGTGACATCTTTTTATCCAAAGTGAAAATGAAATGTCAAAGTGAAGGAGTTCTGCAAGTCTTCTCGTGCTGTTTGCAAAAGATGTAAAACCCACTTCTGTGCAGTAAGGTGGGTGTACCAGAACTTTGCTTTAAATTAGAGGTTGCTAAGGTGGCAAGGTCTAGCTGAGGCTCCCTAACCTTCTTACCTAGCACCCTGTTGTAAATTACTTTTAACCTTGCCAGACATGAGTTTTTTATCTTGAGATTACTGATCCTTCATTTATTTGCATCTTGGGTTCGTTTTGGAGATGCTTTCACTGTTTAAATATTTTTTGAGAATATCAGCAGAAGGAATGCACCTGTAATAAATGTTTTACTGCTGTTTTTGTGGCAGTCCTGTTCCTCCTCATTTTGGAGATTCTCTTCTGATTTGCCAGGAATGCTATCCTGAAGTAGGGTGCTGTTAATACCCATGTGGAAACTTTCTCCAGAGGCCCTTTTCAGTTTCTTTGTGCTCAACAGAAACTTCCTCACTTATGACTAACCTTCTGTGGAGATTTTGCCTGCACTGAGATGGTTGCCACTGGCATCAGTGCGTGCATACCATCGGCAAGGAGAGGATGACAAAGGTAAAAACAGTATTGTTGATCTTGTCAATCACTACCATAGCCTGCTGAAACTGGAATTTAAAAAAAACCCTTAAACTGCAAAAAAATCCCAATCCCAAAACCACAACAACAACCAAAAGAAACAAAATGTCCACAAAAACCAGCCAAACAAAAAACCTCAAAATGCAAAATAAAACCCTGCCAAAAAAAAAAAAAAAAAGCAGCTCTTAACTGAGCAAACTTGAGCTGGTGGCTGCCTTGTCAAGATAAGCAAAGATGGGACATGCTGAAGAAAACAGGGTTTGATCCTTAAGCTAAAATAGGCATTATAATAGGTACTCAGTGCTGAGATGTTGTTTGTAAGAGCTATTCTTAGATTGTCTTCACCATTGTGGGTTTGACCTTGCGACCTTAAACATTTTGCTTAACACAGCTCTTGAAATGGGCGCAGAAATCAGGATATGCAATGTGCAGGTAAACTCAGGCCAGTGTTTGCCTTGTGGACCTTCTATGTGCTTGTAATCTAGATGCAGGCAAAAAGGAGGATTGGAAAATTTTCCGAGCCCATATAACTTCATTGGCATCAGTCAAAATGTGTATATGAATGCACAAATGTTTAGATGAATGTAAAAAGGAAGATATTGGAGTGTATTCAATTTGCCCATCTACTTCTAACAAATTTTTCAAAATCTAAATGATACCAAATCATAGTCAGATCACAGTCAGAAGGAAAGACCAGTTATGAGCAGTACTTGACTTTATGAGATTGACAGTGGTTGGTTGACATCACTAAATAATTCCCTTTCCTCACTTGTTCTCTTGTAATTCTGAACCTGTTATTTTGTCAATTTGTCACCTGTTAACTCTTACACAAGGAGGGCAGAAGCTGCAAGAGATTTTAGCTGGCACTCTTCGGCTTGTATCAGCCAGTTCTTGCAGGTAGGACACAATCATTCTGTCTGTGTTGTTCTTGGGGTCTCTCCTGGCATTGCATTTTCTTTTATTACAGCACTGCCTGGGGTCCAAATGTGTTGCAGGTCATATATGAAGAGAAAAAATTCAAATGCAATTTACAGGTAAGGAACCGAGTCACGGGGAGTTAAAAGTGACTTAGCTTAGATGGGAATCCATTGGAAAAGCCATGAGACTAAACAAGTCCCAATTCAGTGCCCTAATTATACAACCACTTCTTCAGCTGATTCTACTTCAGCTGATGTTCAGCTGAAGTTGTCGGAAGAGTCTTGATGGCGTGAGTACAAGAACAACTCAGATATGGTGTGTGTGAGACAACACGGCAGGTCATACGTGAACCAAGAGGTTCCTGGAATGCGCTGATGACAACTTCCTTCTCCAGCTGGCAGTGGAAATGATGAGGAGAGCTTCTGTCATGGACCTTTTCCTCACCAGCAGTTTGGGGGCAGTGGGGAATGTCAAGCTTGAGAGAAGCGTTGGCTGAAGTGACCACGAAATCCCATGATTCTATGAAAGGCTGTATTTCAAGTTTTTTACGGCAATGTTTGCAAATTTTCTGAGCTGTGTGCTATGGTGGACATGCTGGAGGGGGAGAATGGATCCAGAGGGACCTTGATAGGCTTGAGGAGTGGGTCTGTGTGAGCCTCATGACGTTCAACAAGGCCAAGTGC
This sequence comes from Oriolus oriolus, assembly GCA_013400235.1. Taxonomy (NCBI): domain Eukaryota; kingdom Metazoa; phylum Chordata; class Aves; order Passeriformes; family Corvidae; genus Oriolus; species Oriolus oriolus. The sequence continues at coordinate 143,464 of VXBT01009035.1, forward strand.
CAGGTCCTGCACGTGGGTCAGGACAATCCAAAGCACAAACACTGGCTGCTGCACAGAGAATGGATGGAGAGCAGCCCTGAGGGGAAAGACTTGGGAGTGCTGGTTGATGAGAAGCCCAACATGATCCGGCAGTGAGAGCTCACAGCACAGAAACCAGCAGCGCCCTGGGCTGCATCACAAGCAGCAGATCAGGGGGAGGGGATTTTGCATCTCTGCTCTGCTCTTGGGAGAGCCCACCAGCAATGCTGGTGTCCCCAACATAAGAAAGACACAGAACTGTTGGAACAGGTTGGAACAAGAATTATTATATTATATCTCTGCTGGAATAAAAATTATTAGAGGGATGGAACTCTCCTGTAAAGACAGACTGGGAGAGTTGATAGGGGTTGTTCAGCTCAGAGAAAAGAAGGCTCTGGGGAGACCTTATAGCCCCTTCCAGTATCTAAATGAGCTAAAAGAAAGCCAGAGAGAGCCTTTTTACAAGGGCATGTAGGTACAGGACAAGAGGTAACGGCTTTAAGCTGAAAAAGGACAAGTGTAGATCAAACACTGGGAAGAAATGTGAGGGTGGTGAGGCCCTGGCACAGGTTGCCCAGAGAAGCTGTGGCTGCTCCATCCTTGGAAGTGTCCAAGGCCAGGCTGGATGGAGCTCTGAGCAACCTGGTCTACAGGAAGTTGTCCCTGCCCATGGAACAGGGGTTGGAATGCGATGACCTCTAAGGTCCCTTCCAACCCATACCTTTTCATGGCCATACAATTCCACAAATCATTTGTTTCGCACTGCTTGGAAGTCAGCATGGCCAGGTCATTCTGCAGCCAAGGGGAGGGCAGGAAGCAATCAGGCATCAGGCAGTTTCCAGGCCAGGCACTTCATTAGGTCACCCTTGCCCAACATCTTCATTGTTGGCCACACAACAGTAAACTGTAGTTTATTACTGAAAACTGCTCCCGAGAGAGAGGATCTTCTCTAAGAACAGAATGTTGAGTACTCAACCCAAGATCCTAGGTTCATACTTACTATTTACATATTCTCAGAGTATGGTGGTCCAAGCATACTTTATGCAAAAATAAATCTTTGCTTAACTGAGCTCATTTTCTTCTCTGTGAAGTCCAGTTTGCTGTAGCTCTGTTTATGTTGGATGCAGATGAATCTTATTAGAAGTATTGGATTACAGTAGTCTTGACAGATTAAAACAGTTGCAGGAAAACGTGGACCTATTTACACGTTGGAATGTACAAGACTATATCGTGACCATACCAACATTACTCCAGATCAGTAACAGCGATTTCTGTTTTAGGAAAAATAGTCAGCTTCTAACACATGGTGATACTTGAATCTTTGGGTTTTCTGGAAGTCTTAGAGAACTGTGGCGTATTAAACTAAAAATTGTTGTACTGAACAACAAGATTTACTGAAATGCAAAGCCTTTAATAGTGCAGTATAATACAGATTTAGAAATTAAGTTCTTTAACTCTTCACAGACAGAAGAAAGGGCTGCTTCTAACATACGCACAGTACAGCTGTATTAAATAATTTCATCATCAGAGAGTCCCATTCCACATTTGACTGAAAGATGGTGAAATCTCTGTCTATCCCACTTGGTAGTAATTCTTAGCCTGTTAAAATCTTCGTGATGACCACTGGAGGTTAAGACAAGACCAATAGTTTGCATTTGTCCGTTTTTTTTTTTTTTAATGAATCTGTAATAGACACTAATTAGCCTGTCATTTTACTTATCTTCTCATGACGTCTTAACATGTACAACACAACGTCACACATGCTTTAGTTACTTTTTATGGGTGCCTCCAACAAGGAGGCTTTGGACCCAAACCCTTTTTCCGTTCTGAGAAATCCCTCCTTCTCCTGCATGGACAAAAGCATCGAAATATCCTCCACTTTTACCAATTCAAAGATTCTTTAAGCCACTTTGCTAAGCATTTTTTGTATTCGTTTTTAAAGGGCCTCTTTCTAAGTTGCCTTTTTAGACAATAATTTGTGAAGCAAATTTCAGATTGTTTTAGGAAATGTTCAAGAATTACTCAAAGACAGGAACTGATTACTCGTGCACTTCCTTTAAGCTTGCTTTCTACCTGTATCACCTCATATAGACTTGGTTTTGGATGATGAAATAAATAAAATTAAGCAGTGGCACCCAAAATCTAAAAGACTCTTTTGAGTATGAATGGGCATAGTGACAGGAATCTCGAATGTCTAAAAGAGGAGAATTGTACTTAAGAGTTCTGTTAAAAAGAAATATATATAGTGATCAACAGATACTCAATAAGGTCTTATGGGGTTTGTGCACAGTTTCTCACTCTTCTTGAGTATCTTTTTCCAGAAATCTGGCATGAGGGATAAATAGCGTGCTGATTTAAGCACGCCTGTGTTGTGCATAGGCAGAGCCTTATTCCACCTTGATGATCTTTGGTGAGTACTCCATTTATATCTGGTCTGAGCTTGCGAAAACGCTTGTGAAATGGGTTGCTGGCAGATGTGCCAAGGGTATCAGAATCTTGTCCACAGAGAGTGTGTGACAGAGGAATCTCAACAGTGGTGAGTCAGGCTGATCCAACCATTCCCTGTGGATGGAGAGCTCTGTGAACACATCTGTAGGAGAAGGCCAGGTGAGATGTCAGAGTGCCTGGTCACTGAAATGTGATTTCACCCACTCCCTTGGTCAGCATCCAGAGAAGAAGTCATTCAGCAACAGTGATTAAAAGCCTGGGTGTGGGTCCGAGTGTGAATACCTCCATACCTCCATGCCTTGGTGAGCATGGGCCTCCACCTGCCAGTCAAATTCTTGTCTGCAACTTTGACTACTCTGTGACAGTGGTTTCAAAATATGACTGTCAACCTGTCCTTGGAAATTCTGAGGACAGGCATAGTTGCAGAAAAACCTGCTCAAGGCATTCAGGTTGCCTGCTACAGAGACTGCAGCCCTTGCAGTTCACCCAGCTCAGCATCTCCAGAGGAAAGCCTGTGTTCTGTCCCACCTCTCAGTTATCTAACACATATCTGAGTTTAGAGAGAGCTTCCAAATCCTGTCTGGCTTGTAAAGTTGTTTTCTCTTGGTGAAGGTGGATGGGGAACAAAACTCACTAGACTCACTACAGCCAGTGAAAACATGACTGAACATCTGGGACTAAGGAAGTGTCGACTCTAAAAACAGCCACCATTTAAAATGCCAGCACTTACAGAAGCTGATGTGTTATGGCATCAGTATCAGGCTCCCATACTCAGCAAGAGAGAAACTTTGGGGTACCTCATTTAGTCCTGGCAAGTGCTGGGCACCAGGAGGTCTCTCATGTTGTGTGTGCTGTGTACAGGGCTGTAGCTTTCAATGGATTCCCTTCCCAAAGCTCTATTAGGAAGGAGAACTCATCTTCATTGTTCACTGTCTGAGACGAGATAATGGGGGAAGGCAATGCTCCTCCCCTGCTATCTCCCCACAGACTTTGAACAGGTAACTACCTGGAAAAGTCTTTGAATCTCTTAGAGGGAATTCATGGGTCTCCTTTGTCAAGCTGAAAGAAGTGTGCCTGCTCTTGCCAATGCTGAGCTGTGTGACAGCATGCTACTAAATCTACTTTTAGCTGCTTCAGAGGTATGTGAAGCAAGGAAGAAAGCAGAGTATCAGTGGGTGAGCTTTTAATGGGGTGGGAGACAGACTGCTGCTCTTTTCTCCATCATTCTGGAGACCATCACGAAAAATGTTGCTATTTCCTTCTCTCTCCTGAGGTTTTGCACTGTTACTGTACCTTCACTCAAAACTGTCGTTCTCCGGGTGTGCCACCCTGAGCGATGCCTCAGGTTTGCGTACGTCTCAGCAAGAAGGTGTGATACACAACTTTCGTCTCCAGCTTGGTGAGAAAAGAACAAATGCAGCTCTCCAGCAGCCTAAAGCAAGTCCTGCTGTGTTTTTCCACCCTTAGTAGTATTAGACCAGAGTCAGAAATATAGGGAGATAGTAAGAGTCTCTGGGCAAAACTTTGTTGGTTACAGCTTGGAGCTCCTTCAGCTTAAAATAAAGCCCCATGTTATCATTCAATGTCCCATCATTCCTCTTACATAAGTTATCTGAACACATTTTTCTTCGGCATCTAAAGTTGCCTTTTTTTTAGGGAGACTAGTTTTATGTTTACGTGTCTTCTGTACCCAAGTGAGTATTTAGAAAAAACACATTCAAAAATCTTTCTTGCTACATGTGCCATATTGATTATACCTGGTTTGGCTCTTCCTTGGACAGTTAAATTGAAGTAGTTCTTGCTTCCTTCACTGCTTTACCTCACTGCTTTGTACAGACAGTGCTGGGCCAGATTTGCAGTAATTGGGAGCTGAAAACCATTCTCCAGCTCTACCACATTTAGCCTGATCTATTTTTTTTCCTCTGACATCTTTTCTTTCCATCTTTTCATCTGACATCTTTTCTTTCCATCAGAGCTGCTAATGACAGTGAGTCTGTAATGTGCAATTTCTGCTCGAGGTGAGATTTTTTGTCTCATTGTACAGCTCCTAGAAGGTGTGGAGTCTATTTAGAAAGGCTGGTTTTCTCCCCTGTCTAGGTCTTTTACATTCACTGAGCATTTAGTGGGCAATGCTCTGTGGAGTGTGGTAGCCAAGGAGACTCCCGGTTTTCCAAGTTTTTTGTTGGTTGTGGCCACCATCTAAACGACACATGGGTCTACTTTCTGGTAGCCTCAAGACATGAAGTGTAGCTTGCACTGAAGTAATCCATTTGATTTCAGGGAGAATTCTGTCACAGTCAAGGGCTGCTGAGCATGTTGGTATCTGCTCTTCTGCTTTTTGAGCTCCCATTCCCACTGAGGGGTACCAGTCCTTGACAGCGTGGGGACGAGGAAACAAATGGCTCAACAAAACCACTGCATTCATGATGACAGAGAGTAACTAGCAACAGAGCTCTGACCAGACACTTCAACCCGAAGAACAAACCCAGAGCCTTTCACAGGTCTCAAGTAAAATTATATCAGGGCTTTTGTCCAATTACTCTCTCTTTTCCATGACATCACCTGGAAGCAGAATCACAGTAGCGTGTATGTGAATGCAGAATGTGACCTATGCTCAATAATCTCTTAAAGATTTGTTGTTACAGACAGTCAGGTGGGAGTGCAGGATCACTTCCCCAGCAGTATGTTTTTAAAGAATGCAGTCTGGTTTTTAGTCTATTTTTCACATTAGGAAAAGTAGGCCTCAGATGCTTGTGAAAATATGGATACCAACAAGAATTTAGGTTGCTCTCGTTCATGAGAGGAAGAGATGATTAAGTCTGATAATCACAGCTATGGATTTTTTTTTTTTAAATAAGAAAAAAATAAAATTGATGAATACAAACATCCATACCTTGTTACTAATCCTACACTTAATCTGACTAAGTGCTGCTGATTTTGCATGTGAGAGAAGATGTGTCTTTGACAGGGAGTTTGAGAAAGTGACAATTTAACTGGCAATTCCCCTGTTGCTACTGAGATCAAAGGCACACCAAAGCTGCTAACCTGGAATATGAAGTGTGCTAAGAAAGTGTGAAAAGAAGCAACAGATACCTCAGGAAAACAGCTACTTTACAGTATTGCTGCAAGAACTAAATTTGTTCACTTGTTTTTGGCATTTCTCCCTGTATCTGACTCAGTGATATTTTCCTAGCTGCCCTTATGGTATCTTTTTTTTTTTTTTTTGCTCCTAAGAACCAGTTTGGATAATAATGGCCCTGTGAAGTGTGTCTTGCATGCCTGATATTTGTCATTTAATCTCTAGTTGTCCCATGCAAGATGGCTCAGTCATTCTGCTTCAACAGCGTAGATGGGCCTTAAAAGAGAGTGCAGGTGCAACATCCTTCCTCCCTCCACCTGCTGATGAAAAGCTGGACCAGATCCCTGAAAATGTACCCCTAGTGGGCCACATGTCCTGGTGCTGTGAATGGTACAGTGTTATGGACTTGCATGGAACTGATGATCTCGCCTTTAAGTGAGCGCTCTGAATGTGCCTCTCTGTTGCAGAAGAAATATTTGCTCTCGGCTGGCAAGGCAGGAGTGCAGAAAGAGGAAGTGAGTCTGTTCTCCTTATTTAAATGTTTCTCCTTTCTTGAAGCTGTTAGCTGGTTAGATTTTTCACTCCCTTATTCATCAAGCCTTGGTGAGCTGCCTGCATGCAGAGGCAGTCAGGGGTTTCCAGAACTGCGGCTTTACCTTGGTAATTCGGGACCCGTGGAGATGTCTTCACTGACCTCTGACTAAGGGCAGCCTTGAACATTTTTGGTGTTTTGTTCCAAAAGCAGGGCAGCCTTTTCTGCAGAGGAACTGGGCTCATTTAGCCATCACTCTCTGCCCAGGACTTCCCCTGGCAGCACTGAGTTTGGAGTCGCCCGTGGAGAGAGCTCAGGCCTTCCCTGACAAACAAGTGGTACAGGAGAAAACAAACGTGATGGGAAGTGCAGAATGTTCTTTCTTGTGCGGATGACTTAAAATTTTTATTGTGTTTTTTTCCGAAGAGAAACCAGCCCTGCTTTGCAATGAATCAATGAAGGTTTAGTAATACGAACAAATGAACTCTGAATTGTGCAATTGAGTCTTTCAAACTGCACTATCAGGAACTATATTGTCTGCATCTCTTTAAAAGTCCAATTTGTTCCTAAGCCACAAATACTTTAAATTGTCAACGATTTTGTGAAAATCAATGAGAATCATGGAGACAGAACTCAGAGTGTCATTTTAACCATAAATTATGCACCTGATGAATCCTATCCCATGGTCACAGTAGACAACATAGGACCACAGAAGTACAGCACCCTCGTTGCTTTTGTTTCCATTCCATGTGCTACTTACAGTGTTGGTGATCAGGAGGGAAACATCAGTCACAAACCTCTTGGCTCTGGAAATCAGGCAACATTCTTAGTCATGCAGTTGAAAAACTGCTTTTAGATAAATTGTATACAGCATATAATTCAGCATATAATTTATCTTTCAAGTGTTCTGTCAATTTTTCCATTGAGAAAACTCCTCAGGTTTTTCCAAAGCTGATGTTCTCTCTGGTGAGCTCTGTTCTTTTCCCAGCAGGGGCTCATAATGGTTCTTGCAGTTATAAGAAGGTGATTAATCAGTTTAACCTGGCAGATCTTAAGTCATCAAACTGCTAACCTCACGAAAATTCCAACAGACTCCCAACAATATCTTGATATAATCTTAGTGATATGGAGTCTGATCCTCCAGTTCTTGCAGGTCGCTGGCAGTTCTGCTGGAGCTGGTGGCATGCATGGCATGTGCATGTCCCCATGCAAGCTTATCACAACCAAAATTGATTCCCCATCTTGTGCATAAACACATTTTCAGATGAAGAAGGGAAGGGAAAAAAAATCCTTATTATTTCAGTGCTGAAGAGGACCAGAGGATTAAATCCCATGATTTTGTTTCCTCGCCGAACTCCTCCATAAAAATTATTTTATCAGGGTTTTCCTTTCTCATTGCTCTGGTTTTGGTGGAAAGGTGGTAACTCCCAGCTGAATTTACATGAGGGGTGTCTCTTGGATCAAATGGGAAGAGTTTTGCCTGAAGCTTAGTGTGTGTCTATGATTACAGCAGCTTGGAGCAGAAAATTCTTGACGGATTCCTCTCAGAGCAGGGGGCATGGGCAGGGATGGAGAGATAGTGATGGGCTTGGTTCAGGAACACACGCTGGGTCTGCTGTGCTCATTCCCAGAGAGCAAGAAAATCAGCAAGAGGCGCAAAAAACCTCACAGAGATGCAGATGAAAGTGTACGAAATAATAAAAAAAAAGGAAGAAGTTTAAACAAGACCCTACAGCAGAAATTTTCTCCAAAATCTGTCACTGCTTTTCATGCTGCAACGAAAAAAAGGAATGGAGCCTTTAAAGCATCTTCTTGGCAAGTCCTGTTGATAGCATGCACAGTTTTTGTCTCCAAGGAGGTCAGGAAGGACATGAAAATACAGAGGGAGACAGGTCCATAAATGAAGTTTCACAGTAAGCCACTGATATAGGAAGCAGCACTGGCAAAAGTACATCTTGCACATGTCTAGATGAGATAGAAACCAAGGCCAGTTTCTTCCTTAAAGCTTTTTGGATCCTACCCACATATTTCTCATTTTTGCATAAAACCTGCTGAACTGTTGCTGTGACCAGTTGCTTCTTCATTTGAGTCATCCCCTTTCAACACACAATCCAGATGGTGGCTGTTCTTCATGAAAAGAGCTATTGTTGCATCTTTTTTTTGGTTAGTAAATGTGATTTAAATGACTTGGAAAAAAATGTTGACAATTTTTTATTGTAAAGGTTTTCATCTCTCAATTTGCTGCTTTCATCAAAATTAAGAAATTACTTACAATTTCAATTTGCCAAAACCTTGGGATTTTCCTGCATAATATAATTATCTTGTAAGTTTCAAAAGCCTATTTTGAAGTTTTCTGGTGGTTTTCAAAGATAAAATGCAGAGAGAAATAAAATAATTTCTTTGCTTGTTTGTTTTAAAGTCATCATTTTAGAGCTGTTTGAAGTGAAAGCAGCTTTAAACCCTTTTGCAGAAAACCCCTTTCATTTTCAGTCAGCCCCAGTGTACTTTAACACTCGGAACAGCACATGTGGGTAACCCAGGTTATGAAATTAGGGTGAGTTAAACTCACACAGTGTGGTTGCAACTCTGACACACAAACTTTAATTTTTTTTTTTGGTATTTTACTTGGGTGCCTGCAGAGTCTTACAAAACATCCCCTTAGTGCTGCTGAAGACATCTGGGAATGGTTTATAACTGCTGGAGGGTCTCCACCACTGCAAGGTCTTACAGAAAGGATTTGATGAACCTTTGACAGGAATAGTTTTGGTTTTCCTGACCCAGTTTTAGAGTAGTGGGGTAAGATAGATAATGGCTTTTTATCCTTGTCTCCAAAAAGGGTGGTCTTCCTGAACATTTCTAAAACTCAGTAGGCTCCAGCAATTCAGGAGTTGCAGAACTCCTAAAGATCACCGGAGACTGCAAAACACACATGAGAAAACCAACCCACCATGGTATCAGGGCTGCTCTGGTGGGCACAGCCATCAGTATCCCAGCTTAAAGAAGTTATTTTTTCCTGGACTGCCTGAAAGGGTAAAGTCTCCTCTGTGGGAAGAAGTTATTCTGAATGAAGAGGAGACACGAAGTCAAGGTGCTATAGCTTCATACAGAAATAAGCCAGCAAAGTCTTCAGCAAGGGCACATCTTTTGTTCTTCTGCACTGGCAGGGCTGCAGAGCACACAGTGGTCCTGCCTGGCTTCTCTTTGTCCCCTCTGCAAAGCCTGGTGCCCTCAGTGTGCATAAACTTCCTGAACAGAAAATTGGAACGTTATCTTATCAGAGTAGAGGCTTTGACGTTTTGATTTCTCTGGGTGGAAGCTCTGCTCTTATATGGACAATTCTGACCAAGAGAAAATTTTCTCCTTGTGGTGGGGCAGCAGCATCTTGTCATGTCTCCCATTGTCTTCACACCTTTGCGTTCAGGCTTGGTTTATATTTCAACTCTACAGCAATTTACCGAACAGTAATTTTGGATTTTTTTGAAATTACTGAGAAGTGACTTAGAAAAATTATCTCTTTGGAAAGTATCCAATGCTTTGACGTAGTCTTGAAGTGATCCCTGAAATTCATTATAATCAAACCTTAGACAAAGACAGACTGTATTGCGTTCTCCAACTAACAAGCTGCTTTCTCTGAATTTCAATATCGGAATGAAAACAATAGGTGAGATTTTCCTTTACACAATGAAACCTGATGTTTGTCAAAACCTATCCTACTGAGTCCTTCCAGCTCTTCAAACAAAAACTGTTAGGTGTTTTTTTCATTATCTGTTGTTGATATGCTGACCTGTTCTTTTTATTACCTTTGACTATTAAAACTTTACAGTAAAGCATTGCTGTTCTGGAAAGAATAAGTATATGAGCAGAAATCTCCCAGTTTCTACAGATTTCTACCCATGTTCTAACTTTGTGTGGAAATCCATTCACAGAACCAAGGAAAATAAGCTGACAAGTAAACACAAACTTCTCCCTTGGCTACAGGGAGGGGGAGAAAATAATTCTAAAGCCTGCTTACTCAGAGGAAGGCTACAGAAATCCATGTGTGCATGTGTATGACAGAGCAATGCTGCTTCAGAAACTCACCTTGAACAGCCATGTCCCCCGCAGACTGAAATATTTTGGTATAGTTGACAGAATTAAGCATTACGTGGGGGTTTCTCGGAGAAGTGTAATCAGCGTTTTCATGCAGAGGAGCAGCAAGCGTGGCACTCACATCAAAAACTTTCTGTGACTGCTGTTTTCAACTAGTGCAGAAAACGACTAGTTAGACTGGAAAACACTGAAAGCATGTTTTGGTTTGAGAATGATGGGGTTTAATGTTTATAAAATGCACTTAAGTCAAATTCTAAGGTGGGCAGTCTGTTCCTATGCGTGCATGCAGGGTTATTTCTCAGCAGATCTTTCTGAAAGGTATAAACACTAAAATAGGTACAGTTCAACATCCCTGTAATCACAGTAATTTTTGGTTATTCATGTCCTGATCTATAATTTGGAGGGATTCAAAGACCAGCCACGTTTAGTAGTCACCATGTCTAATGTGTTCAGCTCTGCAGTTGTCAGCCAAGAATGAGTGGTATGTGCATACCAGAGCAAATGGAAAAAAAGGTCTGTGAGTATTCATTGAAATTCAAAAGTCAGTTTTAATTCAATGATGTTCATGGAATGTTCTCATTCACTTCCTACAATCAGATTTTTGAGCACTTGTGCAAGAAATCAACCAGGCCACAATTTTGCCCTGGGTTTTCATTGCAAGTTAATTTTAAATTGAATATTTAAGGCATGGACTTATGGGAAAAAAATTGAAAGCATGGAACATTAATAGTATTTTCAAGCTGGGTTTAGTTGGTTAGATGATGTCATTATGCTCTGCCAGTTCCCTCTTGGATGCTTTTCGTGCATGACCAAGTGTCTGCAGATCAAACGTTATAGACAATCCAGCTACTACCATATTTTCTTACTGATTTCATGCAAAAACCCAGTTTGGAGTAATAAAGTCTTGGGGCTGGTTCACCATAAATGTGATAAAGAAAATAGAAAGATTTAAATTTAAAGTAATCAGGAATCAAGACAGTATATTTGATCCTATTAGAACCTAATTTTTTTCCTCTCTCTGGTTTGGCTCAGGAATGATGGTCTCATCATCAGCTGAGATACACTGGACTGGATTTTTTTTTAAAATGTTGCCCCAGCAGAGACAGGATTTTGCATTTACCATCAACAAACAGGTGAGTCAGGAGTTGCTGAACCTCAGCTGTGGTTTCTACAACCCTGAAGTCACAGTATTTCCAGAGTTACAAATACCCCTAGAGACCCTTTGTCATAGAATCACCGGCTGATTTGAGTGGGAAGGGACCTTAAAGCCCACCCAGTCCCACCCCCTGCCATGGGGACACCTTCCACTATCCCAGGTTGCTCCAAGCCCCATCCAGCCTGGCCTCAGAAACTTCCAGGGACGGGCCAGCTACAGCTTCTCTGTTAAGGGCGAAAAGGATGACAGGAGCTTAGTGGGTGTGATTTATGTTACAAATGTTCTCTTTGGGAGGGAAAAAAATGCTCAGTTAAAGAAAAAAAAAGATATAATTTAATAAGGAACTGTGAAGAAATTAATTTTTCAAGGTGTTCGTTTAAAGTTTGAAAGTTTTTGACATGTAAAGGGCTTAGCAGCCCCATGAAATAGTGTAATCTTTTGGTTATGCTGTCACTGTCCATGTCAGTCTATTTATATATCTGCCTAGGGTTAAGATCAAGGGCATTTTTCAAAAACTTTCTTTAATTCCTGGATTGCAATTCAAGTAAAAATCAAAGATACCTAAGAACATCTTGTGACTTGTAAAATTTTCTCTTCTTGATGTTAAAAATGCTGTTGAAGATCTCTCTTCCTTTATCTTATGATCAGTGCTACCCAGTGTGATCCGGATTGCTCAATTCTCACTAAAAATTTTTTGGTAAAGACTATTTTTTATTGTGTCTTCTATAACAATTTTTTACAATTGCATATGAAATTTCAGGTGCCTTGTTTAATACATTTCTCCTAAGATCTGCTAATGACATGTAGAGGACAGAAAAATAAAAGTATTTGTTTTTTAAAAAATAGAAATGAGATTTAATTAATGAAACGGCAATCACTGCAAAGAGGAAAACCACTATAAGAGCAAAGAAAGGAACCACCACATGAGAATTTTATTTACTACAGTTTTCAGTGTGTTCCTCAAGGAATGATAATTTATAGTCCTGATAGTCCTAATAATATGCTGGTGGTGAGGTGTGAGGTTCCTGTGACTGTGTGGCTGTGGGGTCAGGATTTCTCACCCATGTGAAGGAAAAGTGAATGTGTGTGCATATTCCGGTTGTGCTCCTGAAAAATGGTCACCTTCTGCCTGCTCTAATGGCACCAGCTGGTTGCTTTGATTTTTTTTTTTTTTTTAATATTTTTTACAAGCAAATTACAGCAAATTGTACAGTGCCCTTCTCTGTTAGAAGAGTTATTTCCATGTCTTCGAGTTAAATGTGAAATGAAACCCGGAGTCAGCAAACACCAAAAAAATTCCTTCCACTGGAAGAACCTGGGTGATATCTCTAATGATGACTGCAAAAAGGTTTCACTGCAAACACTGGACACATCTTCTCAGCTGTCATCTCAGTTTTCTTTTGAGTTAGAACAGTGACTTCGTTGTGGTTCTCGTATGGCACACACATGGAAGACACTCCAGGCCCTACAGAGGCTTTGCTGTAATGTGTAGAAACAGTGGCAAAAATACAACTGCAGCTTGAGTGGGGGATCCAAACCATGGTTTTATATTAATCCATGACAATTGACTAATGAAGTCATCCAGACTGGGCAAGGTTACAGGAGGCTGGGCTGGAAAGCCGAGAGCAGTGTCGTGCTTTTAGGATGTGCACATGTGCTTAAGGCAGTGGGCCTGCAACACTCAGGAGCATGTGCAAGCCAAATTGTGCTTCCAAGATTCCCCAGCCAGAGCCCCAGTGCATGTGCCTGCCTGTTCAAGGATGATTTGTCATTTGTACAACATGCAGCAGTCAACCAGTTTATTTGGACAGCCTTTTGGCCAAATTCTGGGCTTGATTCAGTCCCTGCAACCTGTGACCTTAGTGCTGCTGAATGGGTGTGAGGGAGCAGAGGATTTATTTTCGTGTGCTGCTTTTTAAACAATGAATGTGTTGAAATCCTAGGGAAAGCTGGAGCTATTTACCATGTTTCACAAAACACATCCCAGTCGAATTATAAAGTGGTTTTACTCTGTTAGTCTTCCTGATGGAACAGTAGGAAATGTACATGAAGGAATATTTCTAACAAGCAACAGGCCTCTTCTGCTCACTTTTTAGTTTGAGGTTTTTGTCCTTAATTAATGAGTGATGCAGAAATCAAACAGTTCTGCTGTATTTTATGGAAATGAAGAACCTATACCATGTAGATGATACTTTAGGAGAAGTGGGCAGTAAGTTGCTTCCGAGTTTCTCCACACTCTTGTGTACTATTCCAGTATATATTTCTATAGACCACTGAATATGGCAACTTAAATGTGATAGTAAGAATACCATTCTCATGCTCCAGTAGGTTTTGGTGGCCTCTGCAGCAAGGGAATCTTCTACATCTAGAAAACACGGTTCAACATTTTTGATCCTGTCAGGCAGAGGTGCACCTGCAGCTCTCCTGCAGGGTTATGCTGAAGGCCAGCACAGCTCCTTTGTGCTTACTTAATCATGACAATTGTCACTACAGAGCTTTGTCTTTTTTCCTAATTTTCAATAGTTTAAGTGTATATTTGACAGGGAGAATATGTTTTCAAAAATAATACAGTCTTGGAAACTTTTAATGTTGACACAGGCCTTTCTGACACATTTTTTTTCCTGCCTCTGCTGCTTCTGATTTCCAACAACGCCTTAGAAAAAAAAAAAAATAATGCCTGAGCCAGGAGAGTGGGAGCAGCTCCCAATCTCTCCCCACATCTCAACTATTTAAGATACAGTAGTTTGGGGTATGTAATTGGAGTGGGCAGAGCAACACACAGACACACAAAATCCCTCCAGAATGGAAACCAAAGTATCCAAGGGTTTGGGTTTTGGTGGCTGGGAGAAGACATTTCAAAACAGACCATGTTACACAGCTGACTTTTGGATGGAGAAGCTGCAGGGTAAAGAGGGACACAGGGAAACAGAGGAGGCGTGGAGATCTGAGTTTCCTTCACAGAGGTTTGTTTGGATGTTAAAAGCGGGAGCATTTCTTGAATATCTCGTGCTGATGTCAGCGCAATCTCTGGGCAGGTTCTGTGCCAGTGATTTGGAATTTCCTGGGGAAAAATTGTTGTGTCGAAAGAAAATGTCTGAGCAGCTCTAGAGCTTAGTCAGTACAACATCACCACACATGGGACCACTCACAACACACCACGGAGCCGCACACCTCACTGTGCCATTTCACTGCCTGGAATTTACGATCTCTTAGCAACCAAAGGAAGATGGTTGGTGTGTTTGCCCATATTATTTCAAGTTATAAACCTGACAGGAAAAGAATTCCTCTTTTGCAATTAGTTGTTCCCTCGGGAGGGACCATCTGCAATGTTCCCATGCACTGTTCTGAATCCTGCACAAAGAAAGGGGTTGGAAAGCTGATAAGCAGAGCATTTAGGCTGAGGGACCTTGCACACAGGGTTTTCTGCAAGGCTTCAAGGACTTACCGTGGTTCTCACTCACAGAGGTGTTATCTACCAAGCCTGTTCTAAGGCCTGAACTGAGGATGAGACTAAAAATCTGACAAAAGAACAATGGTTCTCTTAATGTGGTAGGGATCTTCGTAACTCCACATGGTTAGGTGAGAATTACAGGACAGCTATTTTTTGTTCACAAAACACCTCCCTATGGCATTTTACTGATATGGCCATGCCGATGTTCTTGCACACAGAAAAAAAATCCTGCTTTAAAAAAGTTCTGCTTCTCTCTCTCTAGTTTTGATATATATTGTGCTGTTTTACTAATTTATATTTGTGCACGGCAATTATCTCTCACTCTTTAAGAGGACTTCGACAAAAAATTGTTTTCTTTCTTCCACGGGGTACAGTTTGGACTGCTTCCTATGTCCAGATAGTGGGTCATGGTTGATAAATTCCCTGCTTGTACTTGTACCTACAATAGTGGCAATTTCCCTTTCCTGCCCTCGCCTCTCCCTGTGCCAGAGAATAGGTTCTGGTGGTTTGGGTTTTCTGGCTGTCATGGATTGTTCTATGATTCACAGAGCGGCCTGGAGCAGCTGTTCCTGTGAGATCCTCTGATTTAACAGTAAGCCCCTGGGCTGGACTTCATGAGCTCCGCGGTGCCTTGACAACTTCATCCTGTGCTGGTTCAGAAGCAAACTTACGAGCCCACGTGTGCCCTTGGGTGCACACAGGTGTTTCTGCCCGGGCTCAGAGGTCTGTCAGTGTCATTTGCTCTGTGGTGCTGCACTGGGATGCTGCTCTCGAGCTGTCACAGGAGCACAGAATGATGGAACAGTTTGGCTTGGAAAGGACCTTAAAGCTCATCTTGTTCCAGCCCCTGCCATGGGCAGGGACGCTTTCCATTATCCCAGGTTGCTCCAAGCCCCATCCAGCCTGGCCTTGGACACTTCCAGGGATGGAGCAGCCACAGCTTCTCTGGGCAGCCTTTGCCAGGGCCTCAGCACCCTCACAGGGAACAATTTTTTTCTAGTACCTGATCCAACCCTGCCTCTGTCAGTTTGAAGCCATTGCCCCTTGTCCTGTTACTCCATCCCTTGTCAATAGTCTCCTTCCATGCTTCTTGTAGCTCCTTCAGGCACTGGAAAGCCACGGTGAAGTCACTCCAAAGCTTCTCTTCTCCAGGCTGAACAATCACAATTTTTTGGTGTTATTTGGGATTTACACGAGTTGCTGAGAACAGGGAGCAAATTGTGGCAAACCCAGCTAAAAGTATCAGGTTTTCCTCATCATCAGAGTTGCTTCCTAGCTGGTGTGTAAAGAAGGTCTTTGCTGAAATACTTTTCTCAGCTTGTCTTTTTTATTGGAAATAAGGCTTTCCACAACAGCCATTGCTGGCAAGCTCCATCCAGGTACACTCTTCCTCTTCTTCTGTTTCACTTTATGATCCAATGCTAGTCAACATCTGCAAGCCTCAAATGTATACAGATGTCCCAAATTCATTTCAATTGTTCTGTTGCTTGGGCTGGCTGATGAATGTTGTAATTTTAAGTTTATGAACCACTAACCCCTCATAAGCAAATGCATAGTCTATTTTAAATGGTGAAACATTCTTTTTTTTTTTTTTTTTTGGTCATAAGCCATATATTCTACTTCTTTGGTGAGTATCAACACTCTCAATCTAATCAGTGTTAAAAAGATTAACAATCTTACTTTTGGAAATGACTGAGCTACTTTGCATTCAATAAAGAATAAAAATCCAATAAATTAAATTCAGGCAGATAATCACCGAGGAATATTGTGGAATAAGTGGGTTGGGTTTGGCAAAGTTATAAACAACAAGATTTAATTTAAAAAGTTTAATGGTCTGGGGTTCCACTAATTGTGTCTGTTGCCTGTCCACACACATGCTGTTGAATGGATATATTGGAATAGTATAGAACAATGCTATATAAAAATGTCCTGCTTGCACACATGTTAAAAGACATAATAATTTCAAGTATTTGCTTTATCAGCACTTTCCAGTTGTGAAGCGCCATTTGCAGCAGTCTGGTCTTCTCAGGGACCATCCTTCAGGAAATAATCTGGTAATCTGGTACAAATGACATTATGTTCTTGTGCCAAAACATCTCTTGTGCACAAGGGTATTTGCATTTTGCAAAGAAATAATGGGGACTCAAGTCTGATTTTCCTTCTTCAGAACTCTTATTGCTCTCTCCTGCTGCTGTGACTGCTTTGGACTGACTCCAAACCACTGACTCTTCTTTCAAATGTACTGTTAATATGCTATTATGTTAAACAGGCTGATAGAGTAAAATGGAAATGAACATGTGCAAAAGTCATTTAGGTCAAATGAAGTAACATGCTTTCAAAATATTAGCCAAAAATTTTAGCATAAAACTTTGATGAGGCTGAGAAATCCTCTATTGAGCGGGAGCGTGGAATTAGCCCTTGTACAGACCATGTTTAGAACCTTATGATACTGTTTAATTCTACGGTTCCCCAAGGGCTACTTATAACCAAATTAAAGGGCGTCTTGTGCATGTTCTGGACACTGATTACAGGACCACAGACTGAAGCTGAAGACAGCTCTACAGCCACTAAGTATGCAAGTAGAGACACCCCTTAATTCAATTATATGTACCCTCAGGGATCTTGGTAATTATAATAAGAAGACATTTTGCGATTTATCCGAGGCCAGACTTAGTGCTGGTGTGGTTTTCTCTGGTGGTTTTTTTTTTTTTTCCCCTGGTTGTTTCTTTTGTTTATTGTTTGTTTGGGGTTTTTATTTTCTTTGGTGTACGGGCCTATGAAGAAGGTATTTTTTCAGCCTCAGAAGATTCAGCAATTCACCTGTGTCTGCTTTTCCTTGAGATATTCACAGGATTGTGGTTGCCCTGCAGAAATGTCTTGGAATGCCTGTGGTTGCTGGAGTGCTGCACTTGAGAGCATTCACGAGCTCGGGCCTTGGTTCTGTCTGGTTTGAGAGAATGCATTCCTGGGAATGCAGCCCTGCTGGACAGCCCTATCATTTAGAGTCTGCTGTAGGTTGTCAGCAAGTCTCTGGGAGCCTGGAGATCTTGGAATGCAGTAGCTGAAATGGCATTCAAGTAACCTGAACGTCCCTGAATGGTCTGAGAGGTGGCAAGGGCCACAATGCAGAGCTGGAGCAGGGGAAGGAGGCCTCTGCCCATATTTTTCGATTTCTCCTCAACAGATTATGTGGCTTGTGAGTATAAATCAGCACAATTCCCTCGACTTTGGCAGACGTCTGCCAGCGTGCACCATCTGAAGGTTTGGCTTAGTCAGTGAATCGGGTTTTTTTGGAACAAACATGTATATTTTAGCGCAGAGCCTGGTCACACAGATCCCTTTTCCCCCCGATGTGAAATAGCAGATGTTCCTTTGGATGATCAGCAATGCCTCCAGGACCAGGGGCACTGTCACGCATTTTCAATGGTTACATCTGGTAGACTCTTGTGTGAACCACTGTCTGCACTCTCTTTTCATTGTCAGTGAAGGCCATATATTGGTGTATATGAGCAGTGTTCAGCTGAAGCTGAGTGCAAGTAATCCACTTTGCACACCATAATTCAGATTTCACTGGTTTCAGACCCCTTTCTTTGGTTCGATGATACTAGAGTGAGCTAAAGATTATTTTCTTCCTATTCCTCAGGCTGGTCTAGCAGCAGTGGAAATTCCCATCTCACTGTTACTTGCAACAGTGGTTTATGCCAGCTGAGGGTCTGGTCCTACTGGATTTAGTCTCAGCTGTAGGCCTGTGGCCTCTTTGTGCTGTCTCATCTGCCCTGAAACCCCCTTGCTCAGACAGCAGACAGTGTCCAGAGCAGAGAAACTGGGACGAACGAACACACGGATGCAATAATTACGTGAAGTCTGCAAAAGGGTGGCCTCGGGTGACATTGCAAAGTACACCTCACGCACCCCTTGATGAGAGCCAGTCACATAATGGACCTGTTTGACCATTAGGTCCAGGAACTCTTGAGTGCTTGCACCCCTTAATGACATTATGAGGCATTAAGGATGGAAGTGCAAAGATCTAAGTGGGTGATAAGTTGTGACCGTCCCCAAGACTTGCTTCTGCCACTTTTGAATTCGGAGTGGTTATGCAAGCAGCGGAGGTCCTACTCAACCCAAATTAAACTGGCAGGCCACGTGTTGAGAGCTGTGAAAAAGTCTAAAGTGCTTGTTGTGTTGTGGTGCCTAAGAGGCTCTGTAGCCCACCGTGCTCTGCAGCAAGCAGCAGAAATTAAAGCAATAATATAAGCAGGCTGCTTACCTGCACTGCAAACTTAAAAGAAGTTTTTAAACAACTTTCTCTGCTCTAGTTCTCCCTAGACTTGTGCTACGTGTTGCCTGCAAGGAAAAAGTCTTTTCCTGGAAGTAATGTTTGGAGGAACAATAGACTCTCAGTGCTGTCAGAGTTAATGGCAGCCCCCAAGAGTGGCACGAAGGAAATTCTCGAGGGGAGACAATCCATGGAGAATGACCAGGAGACGAACAGTTCAAAAGAATTCAGAAAATATCATGCGCTTGTATAAACCAAAAGCAGCTCTCAGCTCTTGTTGAGAACTTTTCCCTCTGCCTGCTGGAGGTGAAGCAGGTAGCAGCCATAAACAGAAGCAGGTTGGTTGCTCTGGTTCATGAGCTGCCCCTCCTCATCTGTGCGTGCAGCGAAATCCAACCGGGGAATGCTGCCGAGGGACACAAAGCAAGCTTTGTGAGGGACCTAGGAAGGTGGAATGTGAGAAGTGTCACATGCTTCCCTTGCTCTTCCACCCTGCCTTAGGCAACTGGTGCTGTTTCCTCTCACGGACGCACTACTGAGTCAGGGGGATTTGCAGTCTAATCTAGCACGTCTGCTCTTACACTGCCAAAAAAACCTCAGAGAGTGCCTTGATAATCTTGTCTTTCGAGTGGAACAAATCAAGAGTTTCTTGTGGGGGAAAACAAAAAAAATGGATGGAAAGCATTAGAGCTGTAGCCTGGAGAAACGAAAAGGCCAACATGAAGAGCAGGTCCCACCAAAATGCTTTGCAAGCCCTCAGGCAGATCATGGCTTTTTCTGGCATTCAGTCCAAAAATGCATTCCACCCACCAGGAGCTTATTGTGCCATATGTTCCCCTTGGCATGTCTCTCCTCCTCTGAATAAAATTAACTCCTGTGACTGGCAACTGATAAATTCTGGTGAACACTCCAGGCCTCCTCTCAGTAAAGCCCACCTAGAAAACATCAGGTTGCCATCTTAAAACCCATAGATTTCCTGCTTGCTACTGTTAACCAAAGCAGACCTTTTCCTCTCTTTTTAAGCCCACACCTAACTCCCTACTGATCACAGGCATCCTTCCTCCCAGGGATGTGGAGCTTGATGAAATGGCACATGAACGATGCACTGGGTGCATGGTCTTCTAGTAAAAGCAAGCCAAGGCTCATGCCAAATGAACATCTTACAACATTTCTGTAAGAGCCTTTGCATATTCAGGAGGATGAAAATAAAATCCAACCCAGCCATGAGGGTTCCCCTGCAACGGTGTTGTGTTTCCTTGGCGTGAAAGTGGAATGGGTTTCTCTGTGCCACTATCATCCTTTAGAAAAGAGAGGAAGTTTCCAGTCCTTCTGGAAGGTTCTCTGCAGAGCCTGCTGACAAGGAGGTGTCTTCCAATGATATTTCCGGGGCTGGTTATCATGTAGACAATGAAACAAGGTTTAGCATTTCAAATTCAGTGATTTAGCTGCTGGGGACAGGATTTTCCCTGATTCCAACGAAAAGGAAAAAGGGAGGCTTGTTTCTAGTCCTAGTGGCTGTAAAAATTCAAAAATTTGATCTCTTAAGGCCTTCACACCAGAAAGCAAATGAAGAATGAAAAAATGTGCTTAAAATTATTCAGGCCTTCGGGTGGGCTCACTCATGAATTTTGGATACCTCAAAGATGATGACATATTTTAGTTTTCTAGCTCCCCACTGAGTAAGCATAGCTCAACTCAGTTGCAGGCTGATTACTTGGCAGTTTTCATAGTACTCAGTTTGGCAACCAGTGAGGGGTTAGAGACAAGTCACAACTGATAAAACAGGATTTTCTCTGTCAGGATGGCAATTACTTTGGCAGGAGTTGTCTCACGGTGGACCACGCTAGGCTGAACTATCTTTCTCCTGGTGTGGACTAAGAGACATTTACCCTAGCCCAGCAGATGGGAAGCCACCTGCTGAAGCGTGGCAACTCGAGGGCAGGCCCAGCACTTCTGGGGAATACAGATCTTGTGTGAGACATCTTTCACTGAGAACACTGTATGGGAAGAAATAATGGTGAAGACAATTTTTCATAGGGGATGGGATGGAGAGAGGAGAGAGGAGAAAGGAGAGAGGAGAAAGGAGAAAGAAGAAATGAGAGGAGAGGAGAGGAGAGGAGAGGAGAGGAGAGGAGAGGACAGGACAGGACAGGACAGGACAGGACAGGACAGGACAGGACAGCACAGAAAAATCCCCATTACTTTGTTTTACAGAAGGACAACCCGGATTTGAAATAGTTCAAATTTCAATTTTTTATCTCCTGTGGCGCAGTAAGACTGTTTG
>VXBT01009035.1:168746-204294 GCA_013400235.1 Oriolus oriolus
ATTTTAGTTGATTTGTTTTCAGCTGGTGCCTTGTTGTTCTGGATGGGAAGGCAGTATCCAGCCACAGCTTGAAAAGAGAAAGATTATAGATAGCTTTCTGAGGGTGGGCTGAGGAATGCCAGTCTGGAATTTCTCGTGTCCATCACTCAGGAGGCAAAGATTTGTCTTCGCAGCTTAGAGCTGTGATTCAGGTCACACAATTTGAATTTAGATGTACTGACATTATGATTATATAAGATGGTGCTCTCCGGAGTAAGGCTCTTGCCTCTCTTCAGCCTGTTTCTGGTTATGAGGTGTTCACTTGAAACAGGAAAACAATTTCAGGAAGCTTCCTTTGCATGTGCACTGGCAAGATAGCAAACAAGCAATCTTGTGGATGAGGAAGGAAGAAAAGGTGTTTTATAAGAAAGAGTCATTACAGCTGGGTTTGTCCCAGAAAGGGTGGTAGGCATTAGACGAATATAAAATGAGAATGGGTGGTAATATTCTTCTAAATAATATCTATTTTCTGTTTCTCTGCTTCTGCCCTTCATCTTCTGTTTCACCCTGTTGAAAAGTCTCAGTTGTTTCCATCTCTCCCCGTATCGCCACTGATTGAGTTTTCCATTACTCCTTTTCCATTCTCTTTATTCCCCCTTTTGTCTCTTTGGATTGCCTTTGGCATTTTTAGCTGTCACTCTAATTTTTCATTTGTGAGCTCCAGCACACAAACACAGGCTCCTGTGCGTACACACACCCACGAGCAGCCACAAACTCACTCCCTGGCTCCCTCTCTCTCCGGCAGCACCTTCTCTGAGGACAAGGATTCCTCTCTCAGCTGCTTCCCGGTTGCACAAGTGGTTCCCACAAAGTCTGGGGGTTAGTTTGACACCACTGCCTTTCATTTTGTCCCATTCGACTGCAGTCGAGGCCTTGGAGAGGTTTTGGTTCTGCTCTTGTTTTATCAAGAGGAAGCTGATTTTTTTTTTTTGCCTCACTTTTCTCTCTGGCTTTCTACTTGTTATTTTATTAAATTGCTAGGAATGAGAGGCTTTTTAATGTGCCACTGAAGAATGTAAATGCTGTAAAGGTTTGAGGGAACATTGTTGCTCTGAAATTGCAGGTCAGCACCTGCTCTCTCACCCCCCTTTTGACTGAGGGTGGGCAGAAAAGGCATTCAGAAATATTCAGGTACCTGCTCTGCCACACTCTCTTTTTCTCTCAGAATATATAGCTCACTATTATCTCTATGCCACTGGAAAGAGGAAGGGGTAATACCTGTAAATTGCCAGAAGTGTGATTTCTTCTAAATAACCATGACTGCGTCATACCTGATGGCTCAAATAATCCTGGTACTTGGTTTTCCTCATTGCTTTACAACTGTGGGTAATATCTTGAATTAAGCCTTGAAGGAACATGGGCATGTCACACAGGTTAGACAGGATACATTTCCTCCTAGAAAGACTAGGATTAGGTTTGATTTTTAAGTGCACAAATACACACAGAGCGTGGGGAGGCCCTGGCTCAGGGTGACCCAAGGAGCTGTAGGTGCCCCATCCCCAGAGGTGTTGAAGTTTGGATGGGGCTCTGAGCAACCTGGGCTAGTGGAAATGTGTCCCTGACACCATCAGGGGGGTGGAAGGAGGTGCTCTCTAAGGTCCCTTCCAACCCAAACCATCCCGTGATTCTATGATGACACACAATATACGCTGGATCTTTTTTGTGACCAGTGCTTCTCTTCAGCAGGTCAAAGGGTGCCTGGCCTGAAAGCTGCTCCAAAAGCCCAGCTGAAATATCATTTCTCCAAGCTGCACCCTCACCAAATGTTTTTCCCCCTCAAAAGATTAGAAAACCTCCTCTGCTTTAAACTGCTCTCCCCCAGTTCCCCCCTTCCCACAAGAACCTCCCTGCATTATTGTGCCTTCTGGCTGGGTGATGTCAGTAAGAGATGTCCTCAGGAAATGGTTTAGATAGTACACTTGTGTGAAATTCTTATGCAAAACTCTGTAGGGCTGGCTGACCTGGTCCACCAGGCCGCTTCTGCTCCTGCACCGAAGGCAGAACGGGAAGGCTCTGCGTTTCCTTGCTGCTCCAGCAAAGTGTATTTTATTGCTCTGTGTTATCTACTTATTATGCATTTATAAAGCTCTTTGGGTGACTAAGTTGTTTGCATAACACGTTATATTTCTGGCAGTAACTCTCCCCTGCAGGAGGGATGTGTGTGAACGCCTGCTCGCGACTACCGGCGGGCTACAGCACACGGGCACGGTTTGAGCCATGGGAGGAGAATGAGGTGAAAATTTCTGCTGCATTGCTCTCTCCTGGAAGTCGAGGGGGCTCCTGTGAGCTCAGGGGTGTGTGGTGCCAAAGGCTGAGGGAGCACAGCCCCCGGTATCCAAGGGCTTTTGCAAACAGCGCTCAAAGCAGCATAAATTCCTCATCAAACGAAGCAAAATCCCAACTCCTCCCTGAGCCACAGTCGCTGCTGGATCAGGACCCTTGTTAGGTCTGTAGCTTTTGGATTAGCAAGACCCTTTATTAACTGGGACCGAAAAACCTTCTCTGAATGGCTAAATCCTGAATTACTGAGCCTTATTCTCCTGGTCTCCAGGAAAGGTCATTGGTGTAGGCCTCCTTGCATCTTCAGTGTAAAAATGTGTCACTGTGGGTGGTCACTCTCTCAGCTACTGTGCACCAGCTTTGTGGTAGTCATGGCCTATTGACACTGAGAACATCTCCACCTTCCCTTTGTAGGAATCTGAATTTAAGCTATGCGGTATTTGTGTAGCCAGTTAAGGGTTTAACCAGTTATTTTCCCTATAGGATGAATAAAATTCGTAATAACAAGTTTGCAGGGAGTAACTTGACTACTTTTAACTTGAGAAAGGACTGTCAAGGTTAGGATGCCTATGCTGTAACATGCTGCTGTATTTGTTAATAAGCACACATAACTTAATAGATCTAAACCCCAAACACTTTGATCATGATAATAGTATTTCCTGATATACACACTGTGATGATGGCTTGGGACTAAATTAAAACATTTTGTTTCCAACTTAGTTAAATCAAAGCGTTTAATCCCACAGATATTTTGCAATTAATTTTGCTAGACAGGGAAACTTCCAGCAGTTTGTTTTGTGTTAGTGGACACAACACAGTTCTTTTACACTTCAGCAAGGAAAGTGGATAAGCATCAACAAGCAGACACGAACAGTCATGAGTTTAACATGGTAAAAAATGTTAAGTTTCAGGTCACACTCTGTCCTATAAACTTGTATCCTCACTGCATTGTGCAGGTAGCAGGTCTCTTTTTATTTATCCCATTCTCAAACCGTGTTCTGTGCAAATACTGGTGAAAGCAAAGTTTGGATTTTAAAAACGGCCATGTTTGCATTTTCCTGTTTTTATTGACTGCTGGCAGGAGAAGACAATTCAGGGTGGGTGGAATGAAAGCAAACTTGGGGTGAGCACAGGTGATTTGGATCAGCATTCTTCCCGCAGCTGTGTATGCCAGCCATGTACTCCATGCTGCTGCTTTAATGCACAAGGCACAGAGGAGTCCTGTGTTCCGAATAACTTTATCCAGGAATCTCTGGCTGGAGCTCATGTGGCAGGCACACTGAAAGAAGCATTAATAAGGTAAAGGAGTCGTCTTCATGACCTTGTTTAGACAGTGGCAGAAGAACCACAACATTTTGCTGACGAGCTACTCCTCCTCTATCACCAGGACCTGAAGCGCTTTCATTTTGTTGGGAAGAGTTGGTTGCATCCAGTTTTATGCACAGGGGCTGTGCTGTGCAGCACAATCTGCTCTCCCTGGTGAAGCATACACCTCTTTTGAAACTTAAACCGGTGAAGGACCACTGATGGTGCTCACAGAGTCCCAGGAGGCTGGCAGGGAGTCGGCAGATCACAAAGGGATTAAAAGCTGCAGCAGGACAGCCCGCT
The DNA here is from genome assembly GCA_013400235.1 of Oriolus oriolus. Classification (NCBI taxonomy): domain Eukaryota; kingdom Metazoa; phylum Chordata; class Aves; order Passeriformes; family Corvidae; genus Oriolus; species Oriolus oriolus. Next base: position 172,674 of record VXBT01009035.1, read on the forward strand.
GCCCACATTCCTACAGACACACACGCAGACACAGAGCTGGGAACAGCCTCTGACACAGCACACATATGCAAATCACTGGGGACATTGCTTATCTTCAGAGTTCAGGGAGAGGGTTGGAGTTGGGAACTCGGGGCTGGAATGGTACATTGCTGGTCACATTAGTCACCCTTCTTGATGGAGGCAAAGGTCTGCAGGCAGCGTGGGTGGATCAAGGGGAGGTGATGTGCCAAGTGAAGGAGTTGCCACTTGTACTTGCTGTGGTATCTGCCTGTTTCTTCCAAATACGAGTTTCTTTACTGTGTTTTCCTCTTTGTCCCCTTCGGATGCACTTCTTCCTTCTTCATCTTGCTTCTTTTCTCCCTTTGAGACACAATGTTCCTTCCCCCTCCTACCCTCCTTCTTTGTTAGTTGCCTTTCCTATTATTCTGCAAATACATGCAAACACCAAGAGACTTCAAGCAGATTCAAACTGGTACCTCTGTCTAGCCACGAACCAAGCTGAGTTTTGTGTATTCTCTTCCACTTTGTTCTGGTTTATTGTATCTCTTCCTTCTGCACTGCTTTAAATTGTTCACTGAGGAATTCCAAGTCTTTATTTAATGATTTAGCAGAGCTTCTCTCTGAACTCACAGTAAATTTCACTGAGCATCTGTTTGTGAGTTTGAATTTTGTCTTGCTCTGAATTCTTTCACTTGCAGTGCATGGTTTTATAGCACTCTTAGATTCATTTAATCTTGTGTAACACATGAATGATCCCACTCATTCTAAAGGCCACATGCTTGATTTGGTAATGACTATGGGTCTGCCTCTGACTAGTTTGGTTTTGTCTCTGTTTCTTGCCTGTTAATTATTTCATGAGATCTTGCTGTATCTTATCTCTCATCTCCAGTTCATACTGTTATTTATTGTTCTCCTTTTTAATCCTGAAGTTTGAATTCTGTAGAAGTAGTTCTGCCTTAATTTTTTTTTTTCTATTAATGCCAAGACCATGTTTCGTTTATCAGTTTTGATCCCTAAGAGGCCATCAGACACATTGTCCTTTCACACACCAGGTCTGTGCTCTTCCAAGACCATCTCTCACCTCTGGTAGCCTGGTGATTTTTCATCAGTCAAAATGTCAAGGCAATGACCAGGTAGGTCTTAGACAAGCTTATGAGAAAGCATGAACTTTACTGGCTCTAATTGTTCAAAAAATCCTCTCTTCAAGCTCTCTCCTCTACAAAAACATATTTTAAAAAGATCCCTGCCCCCCCCCCCTTCCCCCCAGCCTGTGGTTGCCTTCAGAATCGTTTGACCTGGTTTTGTGGGTGCGTGTGTGTGTGTGCATGTGCGGAAATAAGTCAGGACGTTCCCTCCATAGCCATCTAGCAGGCCTACAGGCCTAAAAGACAGGGCCATCTCCAAGTGTCCTGAATTCCCTTCTGTGTCCCAGCCCCTGGCAGTAGAGAAAGCTAAACATTTCTGAAAAGTTATTCAGAAGGTATAAGCAGAGCCTGCTTTGGGACGTGCATGCAGCTGGAATTGTAGATGGCTAGCAAAGGGCTCTTCCTTCACCTTCTTTTGCTTCCTTCCTTCCTTCCTCTCTCTTTCTCTCTTCTCTTTCTTCTCTTTCTTCTTTCTCTTTCTCTTTCTTTCTCTTCTTCTCTTCATCTTTTTGTCCTTTGTTCTTTCTCTTTCTCTTTCTCTTTCTCTTTCTCTTTCTCTTTCTTTCTCTTTCTCTCTCCTCTTCCTTTTACTCTCTCTTTCTTTCTCTTCCTCTCTTCCTCTCTTCCTCTCTTCCTCTCTTCCTCTCTTTTTCTCTTTTTCTCTTTTTCTTTTTCTTTTTCTCTTTTTCTCTCTTTCCTCTCTCACTCTTCTCCTCCCTTTCCCCCCTACTCCTTCCTTTTCAAATGAAACCCAAGACCCAAAAGTGCCCTTGCTACGTCAGAAGCCAGAGCTTTCAGAAGAGCTTTACATATGGCCAGAAAGACAACATAAATTTGTTGAGTTGACAGCAGTGTAACAGTGGAAAGACAGATCAGATTTTGTACCTTAACAAAGCCCTCAGAGATAACCAAGGTTGCTGGGATGGTGTAATATTCCTGAGGAGCTCCTTCTGATCCCTGCCCCACCCCTCAGGAGATGCTTCCTGGAATTCTGGGTTATTCTGCTTTGTGCCTCTGCCGTGTGCGTCAAGATGTGTGATATTCAGGGCAGCGAAACAGACTATCATTTCTGAGAAACGAAATGTCTGCTGTGGCAGAATGAGTGTTGAAGTCCCGAGCATGTAATTTTGTCTCGAGCAAAGTGATCTCTGAAATATACAAGGGTAGCACGAACTACATGACAACTAGGACTAAAAGACCTTATTTCTGAGTTGGAAAAGCTTTTCATCTGGAGGCTGTGAGGGAGGATGAAGTTTGTAATATGATGATTCAGGTGTGAGCAGAAAACTGGACCGTCTCTAACAAAGGTCTTAATTTGAGATATGTTAAATCTCCAAAACTAAGATTAGGAGAACATAAAAATAATAGAAAATCTTGCCTGTCAAAACTTTCGAACAAAGTGGCAGCCTTTCATTTTGCTGAGAATACTTCATGTAGTTTTCTGATATTTAGTAAAATGATTTGCATTTTAAAAATATTTCTTGATTCAAAACAAAATGTAGCTGCAGAGAAAATAGTTAACTTCTGTTGGTTTTTTTCCTTCTTTCTTCCCCCTCCTTGACTGAGGAGATAAACAAGGAAACCAAATTATATTTATTTTAATTTCTTCTGATTTGAAAGGAAGTGAATATTGTTTCCAATTGATGAGAAATACTTTTTAGCATGAATCATTTAATTGAAAAAAAATCAGTACATTAAAATATTAATATATTAGCATATTTTCAGATGCAGATTTTCCCACTGAACATCTTTTAACAGTCCCGCTCGGATTACAACTTTTCCAACGCCTTCAGAATTTTGGGAAGTCTTGGGTGGACAGCTGCTCACACTGACCAGTTCCAGAGTCAAAAATTCTGCAGTCAGGTCCAAGATGTTCAAGCCCACAACCTCCCATGACCCACCTGAAAAAAGAACTCATGCTGAGGGCTTGGCTGCTTGCTGGGTTGGGGTGTAATTGACAAAGCATGAAACTAAACAACACGTAGAGGCAGAAACTCTTCTACCTGGAAAACTCTTTACAAGGCTGCATTCAGGGCTATTAAGAGAGGTAATTATCTGAAATAAATTATCTGAAGCAACAGGCAGGCACATAAATGGAGAGGCAGAGGAAAAGAGGCCCTTCTGAGAAAAAGCCCTGGTACCCCACTCCCACACTTTTACCTCACTTCAGGTCAAGTGAGACAGTTCCCTGCAGCAGCACATCATGTCCTCAGAGAANCATGTTCTAGGAGAAAACAAGTCCTCAGCTTCTCAAGGTCACTGGTATTATTTTGTTTCTTGCACAGGGATCTTGAATGGGAGCATGGCGGGGGGGGGAGGTGTTTGACTTGTGATGATCTCCTCAAGTAATATCTCAGGGCTGCAGTGTGTTCTGTGGTGTACATCAGAATCTGGAAAGTCCTTCAAGGACTTTCCTGATCATCTGGGAAGACTGTCAAGATGCAGTTTTCAAGGCTCTTGTCAGACCCAAGTTATGGCTGCTCTGAGTGTTTTTGCTTGTCTGCCCAAAGCAATGCACTACTAAAATAGGTTTTATGTATCTCTTAGGTATTTGTCTCCAGAAATAGTTACCCAGGAAGTCTGAAATATCTCTTGCCATGGCTTTAGACCATGGTGGGAGTTCCTAGGGTAGGCAGGAAAGAAAATTTTTAGGGGGTTGGGATTCATCTTCTTCTTCTTTTAATGTTTGCTTCAGTACCTTTGTTCAGTTTTTGAATGTGGCCAAATGCTCAGAAGAAGGACAAAATACCTACATTCTCTTTGCTCCTCGCTGCTTGTGGAAACTCCCCTAAGAGTATTTTCCCAAAGAAGCAGTCTGGCAGCCTGTGAGAAGAGTACAAGCCCTGCTCCCCCCTCCTGCACTCTTACCTCACTTCATGTCACGTGAGACACTTCCCTCCAGCAGCACATCATGTTCTAGGAGAAAACAAGTCCTCAGCTTCTCAAGGTCACTGGCATTGTTTTGTGTCTTTGCACAGGGAGCTGGTTCCTGCAATCAGGCTTCCTTGATGTCCTTCTCTCATGGAGGGAATCAAAGAACTCCATTTGTGAAAGGCTGACAAGCCCTGGCACACTTGGAGAGACCAAACAAAGGTTAGTGTGGGTGGATATCATGAGTCATTTCTATGACTAAGACGCTGGTATAAACTACCCCTTCCTGGTAATTTAAATTTATTAAGGTCATGGGCCGTCTAGTGAATCAGTGTGTCTAAATGGATCCAAGTGTGATGCTCATGATGTTAAACACACCAAAAAAAAAAATAAAAAAGAAGAAGAAAAATCAGGTGAAGGTAAAGATTTAGTTCTCTGTGATCTAATTCAGCATGAGGCCTTTATTCCTGCATGTGCTATCAAAATGTGGTTAGCTGGTAGTGCTGACGTGGTGCTTCTGTTTCCTGCTATTTCCTGTTATTGATGCTGCACTTGGACAGTCAGCACTTACTAGAAGCCACTAAAATGCCTTGTATGGTCTTTGAAAGGACTTTTCTGGCCAGAGTCAGAATAGAGGAGATTCCTCTGTTTTCGTGGTGCAGGAGAGCATGGACTATCTAGCCCCAAACTGCTCGAGCTATTTCTGTCCTTATTATAGCAGGATTTTAATTAACAGCAGGGAATATAGAAAGAGGCTTCACTCCGAACGCCGTGCGTTAGTTGTGGGCAGTGAAGGTGGCACCTGCGAGCAAAAGAAAGCTTCACACATGAAATATCAGCAGCCATCAAGCGCTGCTGCAGAGGACACAGCTTTCATCAAGGAGACTACAGGTCCTGGGTCCTTCGTAGTGGACAGCTGTGGTCCTTAAGAGTTGATGTCATCAGCTGGTAACTGATGGAGCAAGGACAGGGGACGCTCACAAAGTACGTCCTGCCAGACCCTTTTCTGCGCTGCTGCCAAAGCCACAGCTCATTCCTGACCTCTGCCATCCCTCCCAAAAGGACAGCTGTGGGTTCACCCCCACCCGGAGTGGTTGCACCCAGGCTTTCCAGCACATTTGCCCCCTGGTTGCCTGCCTCACTCTCCTCTCCCTTGCTGACGACCAGAAGATGATGCAATGCGTTCTTTGCTCACGTGTGGCCCCCAAATGAAGTCAACAGGTCATTTGTGGAGGTGGAGGTGGCTGCCTCTGAGTGGCAGCAGAGCCTGCAGAAGCAGCCCATAACCTCCCAGTTATCAAGCAGGAGTGGTGGGGCTGGCCTTTGGGGAGTCACCTGAGAGCCCTTAAGTAGAAGATGAAAAACATCTTGTTCTGAGTGTCTGGCATCCAGGAGAGGAAATGAACTTGGGTTTATGACATAGGTAGCAAAACAACAGGAGGTCAGATTATGGAAATGCCTTTTAAGTGATGTTTGTTCTCTTGCAGCTTTCAAAGCAGCTGATGGATATTTCAGTAGGAAGGACTCAGCCGACAGACTTGGCAGAGGACCCCGTCATTTCTCACCTACCTCCCACCAATAGTGAGGGGTAAGTGTTGGGTGTCAGGCTGTAGACTTCACTTTTAAAAAGCAGGAAGTCTTGACTGCTCTCCAGGATCCAGCTGCAGGCTCCCAGACCTGCTGATATTTTCAGATACGTGGGAACTATGAATTCTTTGTGGAAAAGAGCTCCATGTAAAGGACTTGAAAGGATGCAATAAAAATCCCCCATGTAAACAGTAATGTGCTACCTAACAACCCTGTCTCTTGTGCTCATGACAACCTTTTCTTTCTTTGCATGTGTGAGGAACATATGGGTTCACATTTATGCAGGTATGCTTTGATTAATGCCTTTATTGTTGGTCCACAGAATGCAGCCCTCGTTTAAATTTCCATTCTGTTTAGTACAATTTTGCTCATTGTGTACATTATTGGGCAGAATATCCTTGTTGGTTCACTTACAATGGTAAGTGCTCTTCTCTCCGGGGTCACCATCAATGCTTTTACATTCTGATAGGTTCAGTCTTGCTGCTGGCACAGGTCACTGTGACTTCATGTCCAAAAATGTATGCCCTGTTAGGCACGCTGAAAAGATGTTTCATTACTGCTGTGGAATAGAGCACACTCAACTTATCTCTTATGGAAACAAAAAGGTGGGCCTGAAGTGAATTTCTCCCCCCTTTTTCGTATCAGCAGCTCTCTCTTTCTGGATGTGAATGTGTGTGTGTGAGAACATGCACTCGTATCAGCTACTTTGGTTCTGTGCACTGCTTTCAGTGTATAAAACTACCGTGAAAAACTGCTGTCCACGGAGATTTGCAGCTCAGAGATGAGAAACCGAGGCACAGAAAAGCTGGGAACTAGATTTTCTCCATTTTGAGACATAAATTCTGGATGGGAACTGAGATGAGATAGCTGAGTGAGATACTCAGAGAGCTACTGCAAAGCAGTTTTTATAGGATCTCTTGAACCACGTGCAGCAAACAGTGAAGGAGCAGGGGTTGGATTGAGCTGTCCTGTTTGGTGGCACCCCACTGCTGAGGTGATGGGTACTACATTTGTATCCACCAGACTGCAAGATGGGGCAGGGCTAATTCCATCTGGGGATCCAGCGTGAAATGGTTTTTCCCCGATTTCTGGCTCTTGGCATTTTCTTGTAACATCCCAAATACTCTTCTCAACCTTCAGGTACTCAAAATACTCAGGCTTCTAAATTAGCTGCTCATCATTGCCTGTCCCAACACGGGGACATCCCACTGAGCAGGGCTGGATGTCCCATTTGCTGCTCAAATGCTCACCAGAGCTCATTGCAGGCTGAGGCTGGGTGGTGGCTGAATGCCACACGTGGTGGCTTAAAATGGTGCTACCCTGGTGAATTTGGCTCTTTGATCTGCATTTGGTAATTGGACCATCCCTAAACTTGAAACTCGTGCCTGGGGAAGAAACGCACCTGCAGAGCGAAAGGACAGGGTTTGTGCCACCATTTTCCATCCGGAAATCTAATCTGCGTTCGTGGAAGAAATTGTGTTGACTTTAGCCAGGTGAGGAAACACAAACCCAGGAAAGATGTTCCAAAGTAACCACACTCCAGCTGTGCTTTCATCTGGTAACTCAGTGTGGGGCAGTCCAAGTCACACCCTCAGCAGTGAGTTAATGTCTCCTTGGTGGCAGCGTGGCTTCACAGATAAGGTGGCAGTGCAGTGATAGGAGTGCCAGGTATTTTTTTTAAAGGAACCTCAATTAATGACCACCTATTACAACAACTCTGACAGAACTTGGGCTTCAGACTGGCTGCAGAGCAGACCAAAAGCAGCTAGAAGAGAAACAAAAATACTCTTGGGCAACTTCAAAATGTTGACCACAGGGTCCCTCCAGTGCAAAATATTCTGGGACACTAATAAAAATAAATTAATCCTTCCAGCCAACTTAAATATCCCCTGACATAAAGAATTTAAATTCACTATTTTTAAACACTGAAGAGAGAGAGAGAAAAAAAATTATCACTTGTGCAATGTTGTTACAAGATTTCTCCCATAGCCCTTAACTCAGGCATATTTTATAGTGTGTATTAATACATAAGCAATCACACAGAGCAGTTTATATTTAATAAGAAAACAGGAACAGAAAATTATAATATGTACAGAATAAGACAGGATTGAACTTTTTCTGGGCCATTGGATGTTAAAACCTCCTATCTCCATGGGGGTTTGCCAGAATTCCTCCATGCTCCAGCAGCAGACAATGAACTAGATTGTGGCTCCATGGAGCTGAATTCCTCCAAGCAAATAGCTGGGATGGATAACATGCCATGCCCCAGCTTCTGGTGCAGTACTTGCTAACTCAGAATTTTCTAGCTTGTAGACAAGGCGTCCATGACAGGGAAGGATGGGATGGCTGGAAGGGCAGGGCTAGGCACCAGCTCCTTGGTTGTTTTGGGGATGTCACTGGCCAGCGCCTCTGCAGAAGGCCAGCAGTGTCTCCTGCTGTCCTGGTCATATGTGGCAAAAAACTGAGATGAGACTGTCAGAGCAGAGGCAGCTCTGCAAAGAGTAGGAGATCTTCTCAGGGTCTGGTGAAAACCATGCTTGCCTGATGAAGGCATTTTCGAGAGATGAAAGAAGCAAAATGCCCTGCTGGACACACCAAGAAATCTGTTGGCTGTTGTGTGGATACGACTTGTGCTGAGGAAACAGACTTGAGGGGCAAGGAAAAGGGCTGAAAAACTGATCTCACACCACTGGAAAGGTGGCCACATTGCCATGTACCAGGCCACCTGTCTTCTTCCTGCTGTGTCACAAAGTGCATGGATGTCACAGGTCACATGTACCCTCCTGATTTTATTTGGTGGGGACCCAGAAGAACTTGTCAACAAAACTGAGGACTGATCACAGGCCTTCCACTGAAAATGTTCATCATTTTCCTGAGAAAACTGCTCAAAATATACACCTAAATTTTCTTTTGTGTGTTTTTTTTCAGCATAGCCATAGTGTTTTACAATAATTCTCAGGGAGTGGAAAGCTTACTTGCTTTCAAGAAACTCGTCAGAAGAGCAATAAAAGTGATGAAAATTCTCTTTATGGCTGGTGGCTGACTCTGTACTAATTTGAAAAGAGTCTGCATGTCCAAAGATTAGTCAGACACCCAATCAGACTCTGACATCCATGTCAGGGACAGCTGCTGCTTTGTGTTTCAGCTGTGCGAGCCATCCCATGGAGAAGTGGCACAGAAGTTGCCTGTGCTGCTGGTACCTGATAGAGACACACTTTGGGAAGGTTTCGTCTTTCTGTGTCCACAATTTATGACAGCAGCTTAAATGGATTGAAGAAATGCAGCAAAAAAAACCCCTTCTGTCAGCAACCAAACCTGATGTTTCTCCCATAATCTAACATTCTGAGTGCTCTGCCTCTCAGAGTGGAGGTTTCTGAAAATCCAGCTGCTGCATGGGACCAGACCCCCTCTAAGGCCTGGTTCTGCATCCCTGCATGGTTGTGACCATATGAGCTGCATGTTTACCTGCTGGCTCACACAGGCTGAACCCAGCAATTGCTCTTTTTGGGAACAATGCTACTGGGCAGAGCTGTTGTCTGAAGCATTTTACCATGCTCAGAAGGAGCTGAGTGTGGGGGTGGCTCCTGAAGGGCTTGGACATGGTGCTGTCAGCCCCCTCCTCTGGCCTTGCTCCTCCAAGTCATGGGATGGTGGCATTGGGGCTGTGTTTGGGTGGCAAAGCAGCTGCTGCATCCAGGTCTCCAGCTGTGGCTCAGCCCGTGGCAGCCTGGAAACACCTTGGGCGTGTACCTGCAGAGCTCAAAGAGCCCAGCTCTATCTGTCTTAATGGATAGTTTGGGTTTCCAGAGGGGTGCTGGCCTTTAGGTGAGAGTTGTGCTCTTGTTTTCTCAAAACAGTGGGGCAAAAATCTTCTCTGAAGGACTGGGTTCCCCTATTTTCAGCAGAGGAATACTCAATATGAAACTTCTGCTAGGAGCTCCCGTTCTGCCCTGGTGTAAAGCAGGAGGAGGCCACTAGCAGTGCAAGAGCTGGGACTGAAAAAACCTGGCTTTTTTGTGTGTGTTGGTTAATCTGGCATACATACCCTCCACTGATCTCCTTTAACACCCTAGGCCGAGTCTGTGAGCCGGGCTTCAGGCAGCCGCTGTCGTGGCTGGGCACTGAAGGGTGGCAGTCCCCAAAAAAGCCATGCAAACCACAGAGGCAAGCCCGTGGTGGCTGGAGACCAAGGAAGGGTGGAATGAAGGCAAGGTTGCCCACTGATTTAGTGAGGGCTGGGTGGGGGAAGAGCCTCAGGTGAAGGAGCCGGTGTTAATTGGGACGGGGATGTGTGAGAGAGGCTGCAGATTTCAGTGCTCAGGAGGTGACCACAGCTCCTACCCAGCACCAGGCAAGGAATGACAGGGAGGCCAAACCTCGCTCCATCCCGCAGGAGATGTGGGCAGCTTGTATCTCTGTGAAGAAGAAAAGTTGTGCAGGAATAGCAGGGAGATGGGTTTTGAAGGGCCCTGTCATGGTCAGAGCTGCAGGCAGGGGTGGGGGACGCTTATCTGCTGGTTTTTGTCTCCCTGCTCCTGTCGAGCCCAGAAGGGCAGGCTCAGGATCCAGGACGTGGGCAGCTGGTCGGGTCCAGCCCTGTGTGTGTCAGCTTCCAGGAACACTTTGCTGCTTTCTGTCTGCTGCTGGTGCCAGGACAAACCACTGGGCATGACTTTCATCTTGGTGGGCTCTCCTTATTCCGAGTCTCGGTGCTTCCTCTGGCTGTGGGCCATCCTTGAGCCTAGCAAGAGGACAGGGCACAGGAGATGAACCTGTGGCCAAGCCAGAGGTTTTCCAACGTAAAAATGGCATGCTATCTTGTTTTCTCAGTTTTTATTTAAGTATTTTTGCAAGGCCCCTACTGGGTTTGTGGTGTTACCCTAATTCCTGCAGCTGCAGGAAGATATTTGAAGGTCGAGTGTTCGGATAACTTTACCTGTCCCTTGATTTCAGTGGGTGTTGCCAGTTCCCAACAGATGTTAGCATAATCCAGATCTCTGCTTCGCCAGCTCAGGCTCCCAAGAAGGCTGGAGAATTCCTGCAAGGGCTGCACTCAGGGCAGTCTGAATGGAGAGGATCATTGAGCTTCAAAGCTCACATGGCCGTATATTTGCAACTATGGTGTTTCTCAGCTCAGCAGCTTCATTTTTCTGAAGTACCAAATAGCAGAAGGAAGGTTCATCAGTGAGAAATCCAAGTTTAGGCAAAGTGTCATTCAATTAGCATAAATCCCAGTGTGAAAAACCTCCTGAAACACGTGAAATGGAGCTAATATAACATAAACCCCTGCCCCCACCCCCTCCTCCACTGAACACATAAAGCAAATGAACTTTTTCAGTGTATCTTGGAACTAGGTTCACCATTAATATTTATGTCATTAAATTGATGGGTATTTTCCTGGCAACATTTTGATCTCACTGCCTCCTAGGGTATTAGAGAGTTTGGCTCAAGCTCATGGTCAGATTTTAGCCAGTTCTTGCTTTCATGGCTGGAGCATGATTTTATACATCTCTGTTGAGAAACAGAGCTTCATGATAGCCTCCAGGCATCAGAAAAGCTCCTTAATTGCTCTCCACAGAATCTGCTGACCAGAGAGAGTTCTTGTTATCTTTAAGCAGTCCTGTTTGTGTTGAAGGATCAAAATCACTCGCAAAGAAAACAAAAGCATCTCCTTTCTCCCCATCCCCACGATGTTTCCAATTATCCTAGATTGCTGTCTCTCTCATTGACTAGTAGGTCATCCAAAAGCTAGGACATGTTATGGAAACAGCCTGTTAGCCCCTTCCCTGGAGTGTCTCAGAGAATTTAGTGATCCCCACCACTCATGAGGACTGAAAAGTAGACCACGATAAGGGCTGGCTGTACACATAGCAGGGAAATGCTGCTCCTGCCACTCCTGAGGTGGCCACTCCTCTGGCCACAGCAAGCTGGCAGCAGACCAGGATCAGGACAAGGAGCTATCTCCACCGACAGCGGAGAGACTGGTGTTTCTCCATCTGTGCTTCACAGGAGAGCACGGGTCCTGCTTCAAAACCTGCAGGAAGAGTGGCAAATTCCTTCTGGGTGAGGGCTGAGAGCTGTGACTTGCAGGAGACACCCTGTGTCTCTATATCCTAATGGTATCAGAAACCAGCTGAAGATCAGAGATAAAGAGTTTGAGCCCAACATTCATTGAAGTTTCTGTGGCTGTACCAAACCAAAAAAAAAAAAAAAAACAACCAAAAAACCAAAAAAAAACCCTCTGGGGCTTTCCCCAGCAGAACACAGCAAGGAACAAGTGGTTTATCACAGATTAGAATCAGAGCTCTCCCTCTAACCATAAGCCTTCACCACATCCTCTTATTTGCCACTGTTTGGCTGCGCACTGACAAGCACCGAAAGGAAACGGTGGAAAGGGACCTGGCAAATGTCTGCAGGGGCAGAAACCTCTACAAATGTCACACAGACTTATAAATGCCTCTGAATGCACCATCATCCTGCTTGTGCTTGTGTCTGGAAGGTCATGTGGCTCCTTCCAGCGCACACTACTTTGTGTGTTTAAATGACACGCCATTGTAAATAAAACACTACTTGAGTGCCAGTAAAAATGCAGAAGTCTTTCAGAACAAGCAAATTACCCCAACTTGTAATTTCATTGAAAACACTGTAAAAATAGCTGTACCTTTCATATCCCAAGGAGGAAAAGGTGATGGAGATTTATGCTTTTCCTTGAACACACAGATTTATAACAGTGTGTAATGTACATTCATTTCATCCATATTTATAACTGCATTGATGCAGAGTCTGGTATCCATTACTTTAATCTATGTAACTTGATCATCAGAAATTTAAACCATAATTTTTAACACATATCACCAAGAATTTCAGTTTGATTCAAGAAAGAAGAGTATATTAAAATCCCAGCTGCAATTACTTATTAAAACTGAACTTTTTTTGCTTAAATACATCTGTTTGTTCACATAGACTCTGTTCCATTCTGCCTTGTGCTGGGTATTTTACTTCAGGTTAATCCTACAACAACTCACTACAAAATACCTTGAGGGTAGAAGAAAAAAAAATACAGTTAAGGATCATATTTGGAAGAATTCCTGTAAATAAATATTTTACATCTTGGCAAAGTGAAATCAGGAATTGAAGAGTCAGTGACAGCAGTAGCCTCTAGTCACTTAGAGTGAAGTGGAAAAAATAATTCCAGGCCAAGATCAAAGGCTCCAATTGACAGACAGCAGAAATTAAACCCAGATACCATTTCATAAACATGGAGCGATTGACGTTCACCACATGGTTATTGTCCAGCAATGGAAAATAAAACATCTGTACTCCTCAAGACACTGAATGGATGACCCAGAACTGAAATTACTCAGTTGCCTGGTGCTAAGAAGGTGTTCCATTGTTTTCTTTTCCCACTTTGATTTCATTCTTTCAGCACCATTGGATTGCTAGAAAATAGTACATTAAAATGAACATACATCCATTTTCTGACAGGAAATTACCTTCATTTTTCTCATCTTTGGGCCCATATTCTGCTACTCATACTGCAGATAAAGATCCATAATTCCACAAGTTTTGATGGGTTTAGTTTGAATGTAGCCACTAACACAACCTTACATGAAACTTACGGGAAGAGGATGCTGTCTGTGGTGTCGGAGGAGCAATGTTTAAGTACATGCACTTCATGCCTTCTAAAAGAGGTAAACGGCATTTTTCAGAATAATTTTTCACATCTTCTTTTTTCCCCCCCTCTGCCTTCCTCATTGTTTTTCTCATTTCAGAACCATTAATCTGCACAAAATAAAAACAATGGAAGTGAGGAGACCATGTGGGAGCTTGCTGTTGAAACCTTTGCATTACTGGGACCAGCAAGGTGATGTTTTTCAGTGGAAGCTACAAATTATGAAAATGATCACTGAAAAGGACAAATCATTTGCCATTTAGAATGAACTTTTTAATTGAGAACATTGATTAGTTTTGTGATACTATTCTTAGTCCCCACTCCACTGAGGAGTTGTCCCTTGGATAACGTCTGCAATACTTGTCTGAACTGTTAAATTACTTTCCTTAGGCAGGAAATTGTAGGAGAAAGACAAAGAACTTAGAATTTGTGACACGTAGACTTCCAAAAAAAAAGGAGTGCCCTGTTGCAAAATAGTGTTTTTGTTTGAATAATTCTATTGCTTTCTTTACAATAACCTCCATATTAAACTGTGGTACATGTGGAAATATCTTATTAAACCAGGAACATGGGTGAAAGTTTTTCTAAGATTTTTTCAGAGTTTGCTGCTGTAAGAAAAAGATCTTGTCCACCATAACCGGAGCTAAAAAGTTTGTTCCACAGCCGTGTTAGGCCTATTGTATGAGGGCTAAACTCAGTCTGAAACACTGAAGAGGCACTGAAAACTGGAAGATAGAAAAAAAAAAATTAGACCCCCTCTATTCAAACTTCAAAGCATTTCCTCCACAGTTCATTAAATGTAGTTGCTGGCTGGATTCAGAGGTAGAGATGCTCAAAATAAGGTTTTACAAAAGTAATTTGTTCTGTTTCAGATTTTCTCTTCAGCTGCAATGCAGTTGCCCTCCTCGACTGCAAATACAGAATAAAACATCAACGAGGAAGAAAAAGACATGTCTCGTCACTTTGAGAAATGTGGGAGGTATGCTGGGCCTCTAAAAAGCTCTCATTTTCTGTTTGATTTGGACAAGTTCCAAGAAATTCAGCTACTCACCAGAAACCTATCTAAAGCGCAAACTCAACAATATTTAGCAGAGCATCTCAAAACCACAGTGGCACCCATGAGTTCCCTCCATTGTTTCTCCTGGAAAGATCATGAGAACAGCCTCTTTTCCAGAGACAGACAAATCCCTTCAACAACAACAGTGAAAAATACAGATTTAAAAAAATGCCATGCTATTTTCTTTTTTTTTTCCTTACTATTATCTTCCACTTGCTAGCAGCCCAGCTTCCAGAGAGCACCAAATGTTTTCTCTCTCAAGCTACCTTCTGTTGGATCCTACGGTGCTGTGGCAGCCCACACAAACTAGATGCAGCAGAGGGACAAACAAATCACTTGCACACTTTGGCACCTACAGAGACTTCATCTCAGGTGTTGTCCCAGCAGTGGGCAGAGGTCCACGGTTTCATCAGGCTGTGAGGCAGCTCAGCCCTCCTGAGCCGGCACCCTTCAAGACTTATTACCATAACAGCCGAATTTCTCCCCGTTGAGCAGCTCCCACCACCGAAAACATGCAAAGCGACAGCACTGCACCCTCCACCGTGCTGTCTGCTCAAGAGGCTGATCCCGGTGTTGTCTGCACCTACGTGGTGAAGTTAAGATACAGCTGCTGGGCTTTTTTTTAAAACACATCCACGTTTTTCTGCTGGTGAGACGAGCAGCGATTTTCTGTCAGTCATCGTGTTTCCCACAGCTGCCATCACACCACTTGAAAACAGACCCCAGGTGACCTGAATCCCAGATCCCCTCAGCCCAGGCAATATGCGAGCTGCCATATGTCGCTGTGGGTAATAGCTGACGCTGAACAGGTGTATGTCATCACAGCAGACCATCTGGAGGGCAGAAGATATTAAAAAAAAAAAAAAAAAGAATAAGGAATAAAGGTACATTTCCAATGTACAGATCTTTTGGGTGACTTTTTCAAGCAAACCTGGGCATATAATACCTGCCTTTTTTGTTTTCTTTCAATGACATTACCAAAAATGAAAGAAGCCACGACACATGTTTTACTCAACCTGATTCTGCTTTTGTCTAGCAGCAGTCCACCTTGAAACCTGATTAACGACCATTCTAAAAAACCCACAAAGATTGCATTAGGGTTCATTGCTTGAGACTCTTTCCATTAACCTCAGCAGTGGAGAGGAGGGTGCCACAAAACTGTTGTACATAAAGCATGAGTTGACCAGGCAGCAGTCAAGCTGAGGAGACTTCTTGAAACACAACCAAACCACTCCCACTTAAGTTTGATTAGTGGGAATGGGCTGAGAAAGCTGTTGAAAATATTCTGGTCGTCCCACTTGTCTCTGTGAGCTGAGCCAAAGCAGTGTAATTTGTTCTCTGATAAGACGTTTGGAATTATGAATGGTTCTTCAACATCGGGAAATCTGAATCCAGATGCTCAAAATTATGTAAGAGTTGTATGGTTCAGTTTGGTTTTGTACAGTTTTGGTTTCTGTTGGGTTTTTAGGCCTTTTGTTTCCCCCATTAAAACAGAAGTCTAACATCAAAGAGGTGGAGGTACTTCATAGATCATGCCCTTTTTACAAGATTTCTGAAGTAAAAAGTAAGTACTCTCTTGGTTTGGCAAATGATGTAAAAGGAAAACAGGTTGTGACAGGCTTTGATTTGACAACACAAACCCAAACATGGAATTTGTAGGACTCACCAGTGCCAGCATCTCTGGGTTCTGCGACATAAACATGCAGCACCTCCAAAGCCTTGGACGTTCAGGTTTAGCATCCTGGCTGAGGCTGTGCTATAAAATTTGGATATATCCAGAAACCTCCCAAATATTATTTTTTATCCAAGTTTAATTTAGACTCCATGCATGGTAGCAATATAGTTCCTTAAAAATAAATCATTTGTACAAATAAAAGCTGGGTGGCACTATTTATGTATAGTTTTAAACTTCGGGATAACTGACACATTTTTTACCACCTGAGAGTAATTTAGTTGTGAGTTACAGGGTTTTAACTCTTTAGGGATTTTTTGGGGGGAGGGGTGGTTTGGGGTTGTTTGGGGGGCTTTTTTGACATATAGCCCAAACAAAAGCCATTAATTGCTTTTCATGCTTGCTTCAGTCTCATTCAAATGTCTTTTTTGCAGCAGTTTACAATGTCAATGAATTTTATGTTCTAGTTATTAAACCTCTGTTAACTCTTGATCCAAAGATTGCAAGAGTCAGTGGAAACCAGTCTATTTTCTTTCAGAAATTTCGTTGCCCTTTAAGAGTTTTTGAAATCAATATCATTTTCTAAGTTAATACTTCATATTCATAAATGATAATAATGTGTAATATTTAAGGTAGTCTTTTGTTTTAAACAAAGGAGAACATAATACCTCTGAATCTCATAATCAAGCAATTTCACTCATTTTCTTATTACCATGGTTTCCAGATGAACGCAATACACAGAGTGTGGCTCCAGATCTTACGAGCAAAAGAATGAATTCCTGGTGTAACTCCACTGAATTTAACAGGGTTTACATCAGGGAGTAATTTTGCCCAGCAGGATTAGGCAAGTCATTTACATAAAATTGGTACTGTACATCATGTGTCGAGTTGATGAATTTGCTGAGAGATTGACTTTATAACAGTGGGCTTGTATCGCATGTTATAATTATTTGTATCATCCTTGGCTTCTTATTGTGATGTACATTACACATCCCAAAGGAGCTGGATAAAGGACATGAAATTCGACAACATGCTGCTGAAGCACACAGCAGCTGGAGAAACAACACATAGACTTTCCTCTTTGGAGATTGCAAATATATCCAGAAGTATTAATTTTACAAGAGAGGAAATTAGGTGAGTGAGTGGCTTGACTGAAAAGCACACTTAATCTCTTGTCCTCTTGGTTTGTGTTGCTTGACATTTTTTTACGTAATTTAAATTAATTGGATATTTGACAATAGCACAGGGCATCTTGAACTCTAGGTCAAGTAATGCTTTCATGTTTCTCAGAACCTTAAATAAAATTAAGTTTACTTTTACAAGGGACTGTTTTAGATGATTTTATCACAGATCTACAGATCCATGTGTTTGTCCTAAAATTCAAAAAGAAGCAAAAGAAACTGAAATGTGAAATTAGTACCATCTGAAGGGAGAAAATACTTGTTGAAAAGAGCAGTTACCATCACTCCACCCACAGAAGAGTCTCAGAAGACAGTGGATGGCATGTAGAAGAAACCAGCCTGGATAAATGTGCAGCTGAGAAAAACAGGTCCCACTGTCTGGAAGAGCAAATCTGCCAGTTCTACCTTCCTGCATTTCCTAATTGGTCTTTACACAGCATTAGGAGGACACTGATGAGTAAAATCTGGAAGGTGGGAGAGGAATGGAAGGAATGGAAGGAAGGAAGGAAGGAAGGAAGGAAGGAAGGAAGGAATAGACAGGAAGACCGGAGCTTGACTCACATCAAATAACCAAGGAGGTGCAATGGGTCTCTAACCATCATCCACTTGAATACCCAAGTTTGCCGAGAAGTTTCCAGCTTTTTTCTTCCCACTGACTTCCAAAATAGTGTGGGTCAAGTCATTTCATTGTCCAGAACATTGTACCATCAGTTCACATGCACAGCCCTGGGATAGGGGGACCAAATTTCATTATAAACCTCCAGGGTCACTTGGCTCTGAACTCCAAGGAGACAACTCATCAGCTCAGCAGCTGCCTCAGGTGCTCCACAAAATATTTGTTATTGTACCTACAAGGAGAGACTTCCCTACCAGGGAGAATCCTGTCTTGGAGGTCCCCAGGGAGTTGCCTTTTGCCTTTTCCCATATGCCTGTTGTTTTGACACACCAATCTTCTGTCAAAGTGTTCTCATGTTAGACTTTGCACCAGCTTGGGATGTTGCCCTTGCTGATCTGACTGTTCCAACTCAAAATAACTAAATATATATGCACATATATAGGTGGCACAGCCTATGTTTCATCCAGTCTGTTTCCAGAGTAACCTTCTAAAGCGTAGGACAAGAGAGTGCTGAGCTGCTGATGAAAAACGCTGATTTCTCAACCTCAAGACTACAATTATAGCAACAAATCCAACCAAGAATAATCAATTTCATTCCCACTACAATCTATGCCATGTAGTAGCACTTCAGAGTTTGTAATAGGTGATCTGGATGCTCCATTTCTGTCTGAAGCCTGCTTCCCATACAGTGCTTTGTAGCTATTCAGGGCAAGCAGGCATTGATGCACTGTGCCACTGAATACGTCCAAAAATAGACTGTAGATACTGCAAAGTAACTGCTTTCTTTTGAAAAACGCTGTGACCTCCACGTGATCACAACACGTCCAAAGCGAAATGACTCTGGGCATCTCACTGTTAAAACTGCAGGCAGCACATATGGGAGGGTAGCTGGATAATCCAAATCAGTATTTTTAGTCTCTGACTTCTTTCATTGTCTCTAAATCCAGAAGAAAGCAGCGGCTACCTAAAGTGGTAGCTTTTTTCATATCTGCATGTGCGACGCTGCCTCGTAGCTAATCAATATATGGAAGCAGCTTCAGATGTACTGCGAAATAAATGGGCTTCAGCTGGAAGAATAATGGTAGATGAGCTCAATAAATCTTCAGCAATCTGGACGTCCACATATGAAGGCAAAAGAAACGTTTAAATGGAACGAAAACAAACACACACACACAAAAAAAGGAGCTATTGCAGACAGGGTAATGTGAAGTCACATGGAGATTTCTGAACAGCTGTTTCGTGGCCAGTATTACATTTTGTTTCACCTGTAAAGATTTAAAATAAAAAGGTGTATATTCCCCATCATGAACACCCTCCAGATACTGCTGAGGTTAACAAGGGCCACATGAGCATGTACAATAGTAGAGGGACCAGTTTGTCAGCCACTGAACATTCAAGAATCAGGCATCTTAATGTCAAAAAGACAGAGCCACATTGCTTAAATACCACCAGCACTGATAACTTTGGAAAAGTTTTACTGACAGATGTGAATGCAGAGAACAGCCTTTGACTCAATGACTCTTTGTCACCATTTGACTCATGAGAGGTCCCACCTCTCATTCTCAGGTGAGCTGGGGGTGTAGGAATGAGAGTTTTCTCTCAGGAGTCTCGTTTGGGCCGTGACAGAACCGAGCTCCCAGAGGACTCAAATGCACAAATGCCTTTTTCTGACAACCTCGCTGCACAGTGGGCAAGCATCTGAGTCCTGGGCAGACATCTCAGATTAGGGGGGAAGATGGGTATGGCACACACTGGAACAGCTTTGGAACCTGTGGTGGTGACTGCAGATGATGATTTGATGTCAGCATTCTTCAGAAATCCGTAAGGAGACGCTCAAAGTGGAACTGCATTGGGATGGATTCACAGCACTGAGCGTTTTGCAGAGTAGAACAGCTGCCAGTATCCAGCATCCATCATGTTTATGGTAACATTTAATTGTGTGGTGAGATGCATGAAATAATACACCCGAAAGGAACAGTCCTCCCTTCTCACTTTCTCCATCTCAATGCTGAGCCTCTGAGACCCTTGACAACATGTCTAACTTCCTTTTGTTGCATAATCAAGCCCTGGAAAAAACGAGATCTGTCTTTGGCAATTGCTTTGAAACCCTTCATGCTGCCACCTACCCAACTGGAAAACCAGGTAGAGAAGAGCAGTCTAACAAAGAGACAGAAGCACAGGATCATGGGGTGGTTGGATTTGAAGGCATCTGTGGACACTCTTCAGCCAACCCCCTCCTCAAAGCAGGGCTGAGCAGAGAAGGTTTCTTAGGACTTCTCCAGTTCAGTTTGGAATGTTTCCAGGGAAGAAGACTCTCTGGGCAACCTGCTACAGTGCTCCACCGCTTTTCCAGTAAAAAAGGTTTTTATGACATCTGAATGGAATTTCCTGTGTTTCAATTTGTGTCTGTTGCCCCTTGCCCTTTCATGAGGGGCCATGAGAATGGGCTGGCTCTGCCTTCTTTACAGACTCTGGCCAGTGATTTATGCACGTTTATAATACCCCCACTGACCTTCTCTTCTCCAGGCTGAACAGTTCCAGCTCTCTCAGCCTCTCCCCACACTGACAGATGCTCCAGTGTTGTAATCTACAGAAATTTCCAGTGCTGGACTCCCTTCAGCAAGTGTGTGTTTTTCTTGGCAGGTGGAACCCACCACCAGACTTGCTCCACCAAACCAATATCTTGCGCTGAGGAGCCCAGCACTCCAGATTTGTGTCCCTTGGGTTGAGTAGAGGGAAAGGATCCCCTCCCTTGACCTGCTGGCCAAAGCAGCTCAGGATCCCACTGGCCATCTTTGCCACATGAGCACATTCCTGGCCCACAGTCAGCTTGGCATCCACCAGGACTTCCAGATCCTTCTCTGCCAAGCTGCTTTGCAGCCAGCTGGCCCTGGGCATGCAAAGAGACCATTGCTGCCCAAGAGGTGGAATTGCTTCTTCCATTTGCTGAATGTGGTGGTGTCCCTGACAGGCCTTTTCTCCAGCCTATTGAGGTTCCCCTGAGTGTCAGCTCATCCACCTGGTCTGTCATCCACTCCTCTCAGGTTAGTATCCTTTGTGAGCAGGATGAGAGACCCCTCAGCCCCAACATCCAGGTTATTATGTAAGATGTTATCCAGTACTGGCTGGAGAGCATCCAACTTGTGGCTGGTCTCCAGCTGGATTTTGTGCCATTGACCAAAGCCCTCTCAGCCAGCATTCAGTCCACCTCACTGGCCACTTTTCTAGCCTCTGCTTCATGAGTTTGTCCGTGAGTTTGTCCCATGCTATGTGAGGCAGTGCTGGAAGTCTTGTAAAAGTCAAGATAAAAAACATCCGCTGCTCTCCCTTCATGCACTGAGCCAGTAATTTCCTTGCATGGTGGTCAGGAGTTACAAATCCTTGCTGCCTGCTCATGATCTCCTCCTTGTCCTTCATCTGTTTGGAAGCAGTTTCCAGGAGAAGTTTCTCCATTGCTTTCCCAGGGTTTGAGCTGAGGCTGTTTCATCTGCCATTCCGTGTATCCTCCTTCTTGCCCTTCTTGCAGGCAGGAGTGATGAGGCACTGGATTCCTTGCAATCCTCAGGAATTTGTCTTGATCTCCACAACCTTTCAGAGATAATCATGGATGGCTGCACGATGGCATTGGTCTACTCCCGCAGCATTTCTCACATCATTCCTCTCATTTTCCATCGGTTTCAATGTTCTCCAACCTGATCCTCTTCCCCTAAGGGTAAGAGTTGACTGCTCCAAAGTTTCTCACTGGAAAAATCAGGTGTGCTACTCAAAGTGAGCTTTCTTCAGCAAAGACATTATAGGTGAAAGGGAGGAGCAGATACATTTTTTCATAGAAATGGAAAGATTTCCTCCAATGCCCTCCTTTAAGACACTTGTATAGTGGTTTAGGGCTTTCCAGACTTTAATGGCAAGAATGTTGCACTGAATACCTGCTCTGGTCACACTTTTGGCCTAGTGTGGGCTGAAAAATAGCTCCCCAAAAGAGCAACATCCAAAGCAGCACAAGAAGATCAAGCAGGCTTTGATGCACAGCTACTGATGGACAGAAGTTCTGAAAATCACTCTAACTGAATGTCCTCCCACTTATAATACAAGAAGCTTAATGTTAACTCTTAGTTTTTAGTTGCCTTTCTTTTTCAAGCTTGACTGTGGTGAATCAACGTCATAAAAATGTGGCGTAAAATAACCAGCTAAACATTCCACATCTAAGCTGCAAGTAATACAGCAATAAAATAAGAGGCTATTTTATGATTATGAGATCTGTATGCTGAGCTGCCTGGCTGAAACATCAGTAATGATTCAGGCTGGAGGGGTTCTGCTCCCTTGATCATGCTGGTATACAGAAAGTTGGTGTCCACAGGCTGAAGCTTTTCTTTGTTGATGCTCTTGAAAGGCATTTTCCAGAATTCATCTTAATTGTGAACTTGGGACTGAGAGACCTGTGTCAACATTTCACCAGTTGTTAGCCACTACAAAGAGTAAGAAGTCTGTGGCTAACAGTTTTTCACTGCAAATCTGTTACGGGCCGCTAAAAATCCAAAAGCTTGTGAATATGACAAAGAGAAATAATGCACCGCTTGTGACTGCTTAAGCACTTGCGAATTCTGCATGTTCCAGTGTCCAAGAGAGCTGGACAGGGCTAATGCAAGGTAGCAGTAGAGTTATGTCGTGTGCTCAGGAGCTGTGCACTGAAGAAAACAGCTTGCTGCATCATCAGAAGCACCTTTGATGGGATGTCCGGGACACGTTACTTGTTAGGTTGATTTATTGATGAAAGCTGTTGGTTTTGCAATTACAATGGAGCTGTTGCCAAGCCCAGGAGTTTCACTGGGCTTATTGATCCTGAGGTGTAGAGAACTTGTTGGCACAAGCAACTTAACTTGAGTGCCTGAGCTCCAGAAAATACTCCAGTCATTATCCCTGTTGTGTCAAAATCCAAACAAGCCCCCTCTCAGTCCCATTGGAGGAGACATCGCTTAGGTTCCCAAAGCCACAGCAGCAACACTCTGAACTGCACAACATCCTGCTTTTTGGAGTGAGATGCAGCTCCCTGCTCTAACGAGACAGCAGGGCCAGGACAGGTCAGACAGGATGGGACACCAGGGATCCTGATTTGTGTTTCATTCCCACATCTAATGGTACATCCTGCCTCACCCACTTTCTTGTGATTTCTCAGGTTATTTCCACCCACAGCCTCTAGTTTCTTTCACACTCTCTTGGTGCATGTTAGACTCTCTGTGAAGCCCTGCAGGGTTTGAACCCATTGCTGGAGACATGGTGCATTTGCAAATCTCCCCGCAGATTCTCTCTGTCCTGAAACCACAAGGAGCCAACAGGGTAAGCTATGTCCCATTGCTCTTTTGAAGTTGCTGATGATGGGCATTCTTTCTTAGTGATTCCTTTATAGTTTTGGGTAGAGCCTACTGTGATGCAGCTGTGTCCTGAAATCCACGTGTTAACGAAAAAGAGTATTCTTCACTATCAGCTCGGTGCACACTCGAGACATTGCTGATACAGACAGTGATAGGGTAGGGTTGCTTGGCAGTGTTAATGCATCTGCTGGAGCAGGAATGCCATGCAAGAAGAAAAGAGTTCAGTTGTTCAGAGCGGGGAGAAAATGTTGGAGCAGATAAATGATGAGATGGCATCTGTGTGGAAGCAGATGAAGATGGGAGAACCCAAGAGGATAATTAATGTGCTGAAACAGGAGCCAGATGTCAATAGATTCAGCTTTCCTGGTCATTTGAATGCTGATTCTGTAGTCTGTGTTGATGGGCAAGACTGTTAGGCAGCCTGTTTGTGGAGTTCAGGATTGCCCATCTTAATCGCTTGTTAGGGGTATTTGACACTTTCCACTGCAGGTACTGTCAGCCAAAGGAAAAATAAAATTTGAGGAACTGGTTTGAACAAGCCAAAGTTTCATTTTTATTCCCAGAAAGACCTTCTGCTGCTATTCCTACCTGAAGTGAAACAATCTGCCCAAAACACCTAGATCTCGTGTTCTGAAGCAAAAAGGCGCAGCAGGAGCCCCACGGGGCTGCTGCCTCATTCCCGCTGTCCGTGGCACAGGAAGGAAGGAAGGAAGGAATGAAGGCAGGAAGGCTGTCATCTGGCTCATGCTGGGCTTGATTGGTGCCCACTGAAGCCAGTGGTTTTGTGTCAGATGAAAGGCACAGGATTGCACGTGAGGATTTACTCACTTGCACCCTGGGGCAGGCAGAGCCAGTCCAGCCCTGGCTGCTGAGAGTGGCTGTGTCCAGCAACTGCATTTTCTTGTGGAAAAACCAACACTCAGCTCTTCAGAAAGCCAGCCTGGGGGGCAGGAAAGGGTGTTTGATCTCTGTGGCACTCAGGACCTCTGTCCTCTCCATGCAGGGTGGTAGATCAACATCGAAGTGAGGGAGGTCCTTTGCAGGCAGCAGCTGTCAAGGATGCTGAGAAAGCTTCTTGCTTGCCATCCCTACAGCATCCTTGTGCTTCTCTAACATTAACATTGGCAATTGTTTAACAACCCATTTATAAACAGGGTGCCACCCAACCCCCCTGATAGGACAGAGCAGCTGCAAGGACTGCAGCTCCAGACTCTAGGCCTCACTTCAGTAGTCAAAAGACAAACATATACCAGGCAAAGTCATAATTTTTGTACCCACTGGACATCCAGCAGTTTTGTAAAAATAAGTAGTTTGTGTGTGTGTTTTAAAGGAGAATGGGCATGTATTTTAGGACAAGTGGCTTTTAAAAAAGCATAGAAACACATGGAAGGTACTTCTGCTTGTTTGTGCTCTGCAGTGAGTTGTTTAATTTGAATCTCTCCCTCTTCACTCTGCAGAGGGTGCCTGTTCCAAACATTTTGCCCCTGAGCCTGGAAGTCAAACCATGCAGGGGCAAGATACTTTATCATTTACATTTCTTTCAGAAAGACCAGGGGACAAACTCTTTCTGCAAATGTATGGATTTGGACCACCAAAGATCCTGATGATCCTGGTTTAATCTGGACTTGGGCTTGGTAGTAATACAATAAGATGTACCTAGCAGGAGGTGTTTTAGGACTGAAATTTATCTTCTCTTAGGAGAACGGGCTGTGTTGCTAAAAAGGTGTAGCTCTGTGTGAATGTGAGACCATGTGCTATTTAAACATTCAGAGATTTATTCATTTAAAACGTGTGTGGCATCATCTGTTGACACATTATTCAACTATTCCTTGATTAGCATCATCTGCACAGCCCTCGCCCACTCTCATGCAGGTCACAGGCAGGACTACAAAAGGGGGATTACATCTGTGTGAAATAAGAGAAGGATCTGAAGCACTGCTGCTTGGGCCTGTTAGCCGAGCACAGCTCACATCTTGCTGCAGCAGAGAGATCTTGCACCACACAGCTTCCCACTGGCATTCTGACATCTTTATGGAGTGCCAAGGGACAGACAATACCCCCTTGTTGCAGCCTGCAGCAGCTCTTGGTGCTTCAGGAGAAGGTGTGGCCCTCCTGCAACAAGTCCAGCCTGCAGTTTATAAGGACTTCCAAGGAAGCGCCCGGAGTTGTACAATTAACGAGAAATTACTCCCGAGGGAATTCTGTTCCTCATCTCAGCTGGTGTTCAGCTTATCTGCGAAGAATATACACACTCAGCCTACATTCCTTTTATCTTAGCTAAGTTTTACAGTAATTAAAATCCTCAGCCAGCCTGAAGAGCTGTATATATTTATTTTTGGTCTCCGTGAGACTGGAACACAGACCTGCTGTGTGAGCCCTGGGAAGGAGTTCAGCTGTGTGTGTGTGCCTTGGTTTCCCTCCTGACTCTCCTGCTCTGCCTGGCTCGTGGAGAGCCAGCCTGGTGCCCCCACTGTGTGCACACCCTGCCCTAGAACCGCAGGACCTCCGTGCTGCCCGGGTCCTACAGGCCCCACCAGAACACAGATTGCTAATTATCACTGAGAAGATTAATGTGCTGAGAGTGTTCTTCAGTCTCAGTGTGCATAGCTTTGGGACCACTTGCTAATCCCTGAGGTAATATTAATTTTAAAAAATCTTAACGTGCAGCTTTATTGGCACTAGTGATTTTATCGTGAGTCTCCTGATATTTGGTGTTTCTTGTCAGGGTCCACTTCCTGGAAACCTGAGCATCTTGGCTTACACTGTGAAACAGGCAAGTTTTTAGCACCTTCTGTAACAGCGAGGCTGGGAAACATTCCCCAAGTATGCTCTGGAGACAGAGAAAGGCAAATAAAAATACCTTAAAATGTGTTAATTAAAAAGAAAAACAAGGATTCTGCAAGAACTCTTGCTCCCCCGCCATGATTTGTGTGTCTTTCATTGCTTGCAATGTCCAAAACTATGTCTTGGAGTGGGATAGGAACCTTCCATTGGTTCTGTGGGAAGAAAAAATCTAAGTGAACTGATTTTTATGTCATAGCTGTGGCTAGGTTGGCACCGTCCCTCTAATTGTATCCATTTTGTTAAACTTTTTGTCCTGGGTTATTTTTAACAGCCTCAGGTTTCATGTCTCCCCCCTTGGAGCCCTCTTTCTTAATATCCTTGGGGTTTACTTTTTCTTCACTGTGTCTTCTCTCCCTTGCTTTCATTTGCTCTTCAGTTTTGATGAGTTGGTACAGGTTGAATTTACATCAAGGAAAAGCATGCAAGGCATGAAATAGACATTAGTGGTACAGAAGGAGAGAGGATTTCTGTTATTGTTCTCCACTGTGATCCAAAAAAGAGCCTGGAACAGTTAAGAAAGTGTCCTGGACTTATTTACGCTTTGCTCTAAGTGTCACTGGTTGAAGTTTTCCCATTAGTGGATGGGAGATGTTCCCCAGGCCACCGTGCTGTTTTAGCAACTAATCTATTTCAATGCTTCTTACGTAGACAGGCCAACAAATTTCCAAACAACCAGAGAGCTTTGGCAAATAATGCTGAAAGCAGAGTACTGGACTCACACAAAGCAGCCTGTGTTACTCCAGTACCTTCTTTCAGGGCTGGACTCTAATAATCAGGTCAACTGACTCAATAAGACAGCTGCTTGCCAAAGAGCAAAATCCTTTCTGGGGGGGAAGAGGAGAGCCCTGATGGGGACCTGAAGAGGGCAAAGCTCTCCAAGGGGGCTGAGGGTGATGCCTGGGTGCTGAGTGGCCTCTTTCACCAGAAGACTTTGACGGGCTTTACAGGGGCAGTGAGGACGACTTGTGTTCTGCAGGGAGGAAACTGAGGCACAGAGAAGCACCTCACTTCTCTCAGGGTCCCTGCAGTCCCACCCTGCTGCTGCTCACCCCACCAGCAGTGCAGAGGGGTGGGGCTGTCTGGTGGGCTGCCAGCGCTGTGTGGTCAGGGGTGTGGTGGAGAGCAGGGGGAAGGAAGGGAAAGGGAAAGAGGGGAAGGGGAACAGTCGCAAAGGATGAGGCCAGAAGAAGGGGGTGGCACGCTGAGGTGTGTCTGAGTGGCCTCACAAGCCAAGTGGGCAGTAGCTGAGGTAGGAGAGAGAGGTGGGAGCAGTGTCATGCAGAGAGCCAGTCTTTGTCCTCATCCAGTCGAGCAAGGTTCACTGGTGGTTGCAATTGTTTCAACAAGTGCTGATGTTCTGTGGAAACCCTTCAATCTATTGACGTGAGGGTCTGTTTTCTTACTCTCAAACCATGTCTTTGAAGAAACAAAACTTCTGTGTTTGGTATTTTTGGAAGGATGTGATTTATTTCCCCTTAACTTTGCTAACATTTTTCTTGTTTCTTTTTTTTTTTTTTTTTAACTGTTTTCCCTGTCTCCTGCCAGACCTTTCAAAGGGAAAGCAAGCTTGCATTTAGCTCCTCGTTCCTCTGCTCTAGATAACTTATCATTTCAGCCTGTCTGGAAATTTGGAATCCCTTATGCTTGCAACCTTATCATAGACATTTCCGCTGCAGGAAGAGTGATCAGACCAACAATAGCATCTTGAATTCAAGGCAGAGGAAATGGGTGACTGCATGGCTTGGTTTTGATGTTGTACTCAGCACTCCGTGTGCTGATCCTCATCTGATTCTGTGCTCCTTGTCAGGTCCTTGGACAAGAACCACACGCTGCAATGAGGAGTTTGCATCACGTTGTTGTGCCACCTGACCTGTGTGCTGCCTGCCTCTCCCCCAGACCTCTGGGAAAGGTGCACGTTCTAGGTTCCTCCCCGCAGGGGAGAGGCAGGGCTTTCATTTCATTTCGCTCTTTTCACGACTGCCAACCCTTGCTCGAGACACAGCAGCCACCAGAGCAGCTTTCCTCCTGGCTTGCAAGTGATTTTGAGTTTGAAGTGATCAAGCCAGTCCTCAGCAAGTGCAGGGTCATCAGCAGTCACAAACGTGCAGCGTGACTGAGTGGGAGATGTTTGCTTGTGTTATGAAGTGTGCTGGAGTGAGAGTACACACCGGGGATTTGTTCGTTTTAGCAAACCTGGCAGAACCTTCCCGTGACCTAAATAGAATACCTTGCTCTACATAAAGCATGCATCAGGGTATTTCCTGATTTATTCATGAAAGGTTTGCTTTACAAAGGCATTTGGAACTGTGTAATCTCAGAATACATGATACATGTAGCTGGCTGCTCAGCTGGCATTTGCACAAATTGCTTTGATATATGGCTGTAACGTATGAAGGCACAGTGAGGCCAATTTAAATACTTGATACTGGAGTAAACTGGTTAAAAGAGTAAATTAGATCTAACCCAGAGATTTTCTTGCTACTGCATGGAGAAGGTTGCTGTCCAGAATGAATAATTGATAAAGGGATGGGAGACTACACTCTAGTAAGCAATAAAATCCTCCAATATTAAGTGGGCAGGGTTAAGGGCAGATCCATGAGTGGTGTGCACTGGTTTTGCATCTTTTGCATTAAGAGCCCTTTGCTGATTTACGTCAGATCGAGCTCCAACTCATTGTGTTAACCAGATCAGTAACTGAAGACCTCTGCTGCCTTTCACTTGGGACACTTTGTGCCTTCCATCGCTCTTTCCCACTGGCAGAAAATAAAGTCTAAGGCAACACTCCACCAAGTCTGTGAATTCATTAGAGAATTTCCAATATGTATGTTTAATGATTTGTATGCATATTATTTGTACGTGTTTCCTTCTGTAATATAGTCAGTAGCAAGGTAGATGGGGATGGTTGCTTGCAAGCAAGCCTTATTTTGGAGCTTTGGAAGAAATTGGGGTTAATTTACAATAGAATGAAAGTGACATTTGTAAAGATGGTAAGAGGGGAATGCCAGAATCCATTACACTGATGATCCTACGAATGCACTGGCATTCTCCATTGGTGAGTTAATGTTCAAATCCTATCAGCATTACTTGCTAAACCTATTGCAACTTAATGGCAGACTTCCAGATTTTTATCATGCCAAACATTTGACAATAGATGGGTCTGCACAAATTTTTTGGGAAAAATTTTCTCTTTTTATGGATCGCTGCCATAGAAAAGGTAAAAATATGATTCATTCGAGTCCCATGGAATGAACTTTCTCAATTCTCAGTCTCATGATCTTCTGTTTAAGAAAACACTTTGTCTTGTGTGGCTTTGGAATAAGCTGAAAAAACACTTTTCTGATTACTGTGTTTCTTTAAAAAAAACCCCCAAAATCTTTCCTAGGAGGTTTTGTCATTGAGCAGTGATTTAAAATTAATACAAGTCAACTGCATTTGTCAGTGTTCACCCAGTAAACACAAGGGGCAGCAGAAACCTTGGTTGTCCAGGCAGTAGAAAAATAATTTTTTAAAACTTGCTACTGACACCATTGGCTGCCCAGAACAATAGGGAACTGACAGGCTGGTTCTGTACTTCATATCTTTTCATATGACATACTTTATAATATCAAGTGATGTTTCATCTGTATGCACAGAAGACATCAAAAAAAGCACAATTCTTTCCATATTTCTGCTTTTAATTTTATCAGTTCCAAGCAGTAAGCAATTTGAGGTCTTTCTTCCTCTCTCTTTCTCTCCCCCCTCTCCCCTCCCCTTCTACATTCTTGACTGGAAGGGATCTGTTTCTCCACTGGCTCCGTAAATCTGGGCATTTTAGAGTTAATCAGGACCTGAAAAGAGCAGGATGACATGAGGTTTGCATTAAAGAGTGGTATGTGGACAAGTGGCAAAGGCATGGATTTTGTGGTAATAAAAACACACTGGGTGATATTTTTGTCAGAGGGCCTCACTTCACTGCCTCCAAAACGCAAAAGCATCAGGAAATCAGATTGCTGTCTCTGAACCATGATTGCAGAAGCAGATCAGTGTGCACCTTACTCCCAACTCACTGAATCGAGTTTAGCTTTCTTCTGGCACACCAAAAACTGTCTACGTGCAAGGCTGGTGGTGGAAAACCGGGGTTCAGCATTGCTTCTGGATTATCAGAACACCCCTAAATACAAGCCAAACTTTCCACCAGAGGAAGCCATCTGTCTTGCCAATGGTTTGACTTGCCAAAACAAAGAGAAAATGATGATGCTGCATCAGCCTGGCATCATGGGAAGATTTTGTCTTCCACATGTGTAAAACCTGTCGTTGTTGTTGTCTACTTGGATTCCATTATTTCAAATTCAGTGAAATGTCGAAAATCTCTGCAGACTGACGCATCTGTCGGCACCAGCCTGTGTGTCTGCTGACTCTAGTGGTGGCTGGACAAGTGTATGAAGATCCTGGAGTTCTGGCTGCACCTTTTCAAAGTCAGAAGACCTTGCTGCAACTCTCTCAGCTGACCTCCCTCGTAACACGTGGCACATGTACAGCACTACCTGTTCATGGTAGGGGTAGGGACTGCCTGACTTCCCTCGTGTTCCTTTGCCCCATGTCCCAGCCTTCTGCAGTGGGAAAAGACTGTCTCTTTGACCCATCCATCCAATTAAAGCCAGTTGTTGACAGTAGCCTTTCTCTTCTTCTTTTTTTTTTTTTTGAGACAATGTGATTTTATCACGCTGCCACTGAACTGCGCTCCCCTTGTCTGAAGCTGGAGCTGGATGCAGAAGAGTCAAAGAGTGAGAGATGAGTAGAAGAGAGACAGTGTAATGACAGAATGTTTCACATGCCTTTGAATTTCTAAGGGGATTAGGCGCTCCCCTGGTGCTTTGACATGGAGCCTATGGCAGCTGCTTTGGCAAAGCTTGCCAGCAGTTACACAAATATGTTATTTTCCCCTCCTTTCCCCAAGGTGCAGAGGACACAACAACTTCTGTCACGGAGCAGCAACAAAGAGCATTTGGAGCTGTCAGAGTCTGTGTGCTCGTGTTCCTCTGCATGCAGGACCACCTCTGAGAACTTGTGCGCCCATTTATGTCGTTGAAGTGTAATCCTGCAATGCACACTGAAAATAAGTGCCAGAGCCATACAAGTCAGCCTTCACCCCCAGCCTCCACACCTTCTGAAAGAGCTTCTCTGGGTCAAACCTTTTCCCAAGCATCAGCTGAAACAAAACCCTCTAGTTGCTGTAATTCGATCTGCCCCACGTACTCCAGAGAGTTCTTTGCACAGCAGAAGTCCTTTTCTTGCAAGCAGGACAGGGACAGCAGGTGTTGTGCTGGTGTCCCTTCAGTGGAATCTGATTACCATTTTGGTTGCTTTTCTCTGTCTATTTGATATGGTTGTTTAGGAAGCTGTGGCTGATGGTGCATTTTTAAGCCAAGGACTGACAGAAATCAGGTGTCTTCACTTTATAAAAGAAACATTAACCCACAGGTTGAGATCTGCCTGCAGCATCATTGGCAAACATGAAACTTGAGCTTTTCACAAAATGATTGAAGTTCTTTTCTCATTTTAAAGCAGATACAAGCTTTAAACATTGAACAGTAATGCTAGTGGAGATGCAGCAAAAAAAAAAAAAAA
>VXBT01009035.1:204938-218587 GCA_013400235.1 Oriolus oriolus
CCCCCTGCCCCTTTCTGAAACAACCAGCCAATTTAAGAGCACAGTTCAGAGGGAAGGGATTCTTGTTATGCTCATGAATCTCAAAGATTTCCTAAAGGAGGAACAAAGAGAGAAGCAGAAAAGACAGAGAGAGCTGGAAAACCAGGAGCAGGCAGCAGACTTGGAAAGAAATGTCCTCCTTCTCCCCAGCCCAGGAATGCAAACAGGAAGCTGCCAGCAGAATGTTTGGAGTGTGTGCAGCTGCAGTTGGGTCTGAAGACACTGAAAGCTGTGCTGAAAGTATTCAGCTTGCCTCTTACAATGGAGGGGAAACACTTGCTTTGACACTGCATTTGATAACCATTTTGTAGCAGGAGTGCAGACCCTTTCATTTGCAGGGAAAGGGAAGACAGCTGTGGCTGTCTTCAGCGAAACTTGCTATTCTATACGTGAGAGAGTGTGCTTGTTAAAGGAGGACAAAAGGGTGCTTACTGAGGTTCTGCAGGTGGCTTTTGGTTATTAACCAGAGGAGCTCAGCTAGTCCAGAATGTGTTGGGCTGCCCTAATTCCCCTCTAAAGGAATTTCAGTTTCTGCTTGGGATAACCAGTGCCATTTTGGAGACTGCACTGCCTGAAACACTAAGCTACTGCCTTGGAAGCAGAAGTTTCCTATCTGCTAGATCATTCTTCCACAGCACATGTTTTCCATGTGTGAGTTCTGATGTGGGGAGTGTCGGGGAGAAATCATCTGTAACAATATCTTCTAATTCATATGTAGATGAACCTCTTTGAGGTACCAGGGTAAAAAACACTTGAATTATGTAAATGGAGATAATTTCTTATAAATTACCTTTCAAACAGGTTGGATCCGTGTCTTAATTCAAACGTCTTTAAAATTATCTCACCTAGTTTTCCTCCATTGTTCTTGATCAGCAATTGACCTTGAGCTGGCTTGGTTCTTAAAATAGATCAAATAAGTGTATCATTTCTTTTGATTATAATACACGTTCTGTTTTAAAAAAATGCTTGCTGAAATGAGTCTTGCAGGTTCTTTAGTTGCTAACATTTTATTACTCTACTTTGAAGCTGCCTGGGTGTGCATGAGACAGAAAATCCATTTCCTAATTAGCTGATTGTTTTAACATGCATGTCTGAGAGCTGTGTATTGGTAGTTGGGTAGTGTTTATACGTATTAATTTGTCTTCTCATGGAGCTGATAATCTGGATTATGTCTTCAGGCTCCTGCCTTCTGATGGGTCAGATGCAGAAGTTTGCACCTGCAGCACCACTGGAGACTTTGCTAAAGGCAGGACTTGGGTTGTGAGATGATTCTGCAAAAGAACCCTGGGAGACAGCGTTGCCTTTGCAAGGACTAATTGCACTATGTGTTTCCTTGTGTCTAACATGCCTGAATTTTAATAAATGAGAAATTATTGTTCCTTGTTAGGTAAGTAGGTAGGGTAGCTAAATATAGAGGAAGTCAGACTGTGGGGAGGTGGGGGGAAGCTCCAGTTTCAATGACTGCAGAGGAGGAACATGCAACAGCAGCACTTCAGAAAGCATCGCCCAAGCTATTCCTCAGGTCTCGCTCCTTAAGCTCCACTCAGAGCTCCACACGTGCCTCCAGGTGCTGCCCTTGCTCTGGTGCTGCCCCAGTATCTGCGGTATCACCTTGGGCTCCTCCTTGTCCTCTTCTGGGAGTGGAAACCGGTTTCTCTGATTCCCAACCTGGAGCTGAGAGTGTGAGGTCATCGTTTCCACCAGGAAAGACACCAAACTTGGGGCCAGCCCTGCAGTGAAAATTGTTAAGAGCCATAAGAAATCCCAGACTGTACGAGGAGAGAAGGATGTGAGTCGGAAAAGGAGACGCAGGAGGAGTGGAACGAGGTTGCATTTTAATCAGCCTTTAGGGGAGTTAGGTAGGGAAGGCTACTGGACACACAGAATGAGACAAAACTACAAAACACCTTGATAAGAGAAGAAAGCCCTGTGTCAGCACGGTTGCCCACAAGGCAAGAGCTGTCAGATCACTGTTTTCTGACACCTTCTGTCTCTTCAACACCTTTTGTGCTGTTTTTCTCTTCTCGTCAAGGTTTGGCTGACAGAGTGAAAAAAAAAAGGTTTTTCAGAGCAAATCGCAGCCCGAGGAGCTTCCCCAGTTGCAGATTGTTACCCAAGGGAACTCCAGACCTAGATCTCAACCCGTTCCTCAGTAAACAGCAAGGGTCTCGTGAGATAGAGATTGCCATTGCCACATCTTATGCAACAGCACAGATGTTGATTCATAGCTCCTATCTGTGCTCCAGTGCAAAGCTCACCCGTCAGCAGCGAGATGTTTGGAGAAGGGAATTTGTCTGGGGCTCTCAGTAACCACAGCCATGAGCTATCATCGTTGCGATGCAGGTTAAGAAAAAAAAAGTGCTCGCAATTACTGTACGAAAAACAGCAAACTTTGCCAGTTTTGACAGCGAGCTGGGAAAGGTGACTAAGACAGGCTCAAACAAGGTGGGTTTAACTCCTGAGTTATTTTTTGAGATCCTTTGGAGGGAATCTGATTTTTTAAAACAAATAGTGCCACACTCTGCAAAACTGATGAAAACTGCTTTCCTATTTTTCTCATCCATGTGGATTGTCTTATGATCAACCTGCAATTTTTCCTCATAGGGGCACGCATCTGGGTATGTCTTTTGCCTTGTGACCTATTTTCTTTAAACGTGAGAGAATGTAATATCTGCAAAACCTTTACCCCTCCCCCTGACAATGTGATTGAAATCGATTGACTGATTCAAAAGCAATTAGGTGGGGCTGACAGACAGACAGCACACAAGTTTTCTTCTGTAAGAAATGAGGTAAGAAAACTCCATGGCCCTTCGAGATATCCTAAGGCCAGTATCAATAAAATTATATTTCAGATGTGAAGAAGGGCTTGCATGTCTGATACCTTGCCCTTTTTATCTCCCAAATCTATCAGGTGGTCTAATAAAAGATATTGCCTCTTCCTACAGGCCTTTCCTCCCTCTATAAAATGGGGTGTACAAAATCTCTTGTCCCCTGGGAGTACTTATGGTGTGTATCCCTGTTTTCTGTAACAGAGGTTTTATTTTCCTCTGGTTTGCTCTGGTCTCAGTGCAGTGCTGGAACTACCAGGGATCTACCAAACCAGCCATGTGCTATTTGTTATTCTCATCGACAGCACTGTATTCNCAAGACACAGGCACGCTCACAGAGGGTTCACTCCAGCACCAGAACGCTGTGAGTGTAAATGAAGACTGTCACGGCCACAGTGGCTGGGGTTTTTTTTGTTGGGGTTCCCCTCCCCCTTCACCCCCCTCNAGGCCTTTCCTCCCTCTATAAAATGGGGTGTACAAAATCTCTTGTCCCCTGGGAGTACTTATGGTGTGTATCCCTGTTTTCTGTAACAGAGGTTTTATTTTCCTCTGGTTTGCTCTGGTCTCAGTGCAGTGCTGGAACTACCAGGGATCTACCAAACCAGCCATGTGCTATTTGTTATTCTCATCGACAGCACTGTATTCCCCACAAGGTGGTGGGCAGCATCCGATTTTCTCCGGGGGGATCATTTCCTTTCTTTCTTCTCCTTATAAACAAATATAATCTGAGCCTGGCTCGCTGTCTTGGAAGGCTTCCAGAGCAAGGTGATGTGCTCTGTTTGGGATAAGCATGTTTCGCTGGTTGACAGCCACTGCAACAGCAGCATCTGAAAAAAGAGGGCCACAGCAATTCCCTCCGCAGCAGGAGTTGCTGGGTGATGTTCTCTGACCTGTGTTATGCAGGAAGTCAGACTGGATGATCAGAGCAGTCCCTTCTGGCCTCAAAATCTATGAATCTGTGTTCTGATTACACATCTGAGAATGTGCAACCCAAGTTGAAAGTGGTGATTTATTGGATGCTAGCTACAGGCAGCTTCTTGTTTCTGAGTAAGCAACTGCTTTTAAAAGGGTCCCCGTAGCTCCATGTGGTACAGACAGCTGTCAGCTCTTTTGGAGAAGAGAACTCGCCCGTCTATTTCCGTAAAACGCATTTTAAATTTACAGCTCTGTGCAAGTGCTGTTTTACAATAAGGATTGACCCTTTCTGGAGATGGCTTTGTGGCTGATTTATAGGTGCATCCCCAGTAGGGCTGCTTTTGGGAAGAGGCCAAGGTGGGTGAGATCCATCTTTTCTCTCCCGGCTTCTGGATCAACTAGTATATGAAAGCATCCTGGTTTGCTGGGGTGAGTTTTGTTGTTGCATCCTGCCGAGGACTGTTTGAATCTCAGAGAAACAGATGACGTGCCAACAGCCCTTAAGAGGCTTGTCTCCAGCCTGTTGTTTCATTTGCTTCCAAAGACGTCACATGCAGAGCAGAAGATCCCTGCAGCAGCTGGGAGTCACTTTAAAGACACCAAGCTCCCATATCTTGGGACAAGGGAGCCCCAGTAGTACCCTCAGGTGGCTGGAAGGAGAATGATGCACCTCAGATGCTCTCTGAGAGCTGTGATCTTTTAAAACACTGGGGAGGGAAAAGCAGAAAAAATGCCTTGGTGTGTTGATGAACCATAGCAAGGGCTGAGGGACTGGAGAGGTGGCTCCATGGACAGACAGAATTTTAACTCCAGAGCATTGTTAGGATATCAAACACCATCTGCTGGTTGTATTACTGACTTCAAAGTAGTGGAAGACACATTGGTCAGATTTGGAGCAACAAAGACTCTCAGAAGCCTCTGTAAAACCAATAACAGGATGAGGAACCACCATTCATAAAACATTTCTCTCTTCAATGTGGAGTCTCTGGTAAGATACTGCTTTTAATGGTGGAAATCTGGGACTGCAGCAATATTATTATTATTTATTATTATTATTAATAATAATTATTAATAATTATTATTAATAATTATAATTATTGTTATTGATTTTTGTTATATAAAATACATGGTGACAGCAGATAAACATCAATAACTAAAGAGCTCTGCATATTCAGGACTGTTAGGTTTTAGTTCTGGAAACTTCTCTTAAATCAATTATGGCAATACTGCACTTTATTAAAACAGTTAAATCTACCCTAACAATGAAACTGTCACTTTGAATTAGAAGAGCAACCTACTAACTTGTAAAATATGTAAATATCAAGGCAACCATATTTCTAAGTATATACATTATTTTTATTTACCGTACTTCCTTAATTGCGAGGATTAACTGAGTAGAGATTGCATCCTAAATGGTCCCACAATTATTAAAATGCATGTTTACATTTGCTTAAATTGTGCAAAAGTAATCTAGAAGATGAATTTCAAGAAATATTGAGGAAATCTGCATACAGAGAATGTAATTATTATTGATATTTGCATAACTTCCCTTTCCACTTTCATGCACTATTACAAACCACACAGAACATGACTAAAGAAATTATTAGAGAGACTGCTGTACTACAAATATGGATTCATCAATAAATGTTCAGGCTTCTGGGTGAAAAACAAACGACATGGCTGTGGAGAAGAAATATTACGTTTTATTTAGATAGTTATTTGGAATGGGATCTGCACAGATAAATCTATACTCAGAATATAGCAGTCTGTTATGACAGAGATGAATGCTGTTGAAAAGAGCAAGTAAAATACAGAAAAAAAAAATTTCAAATGCCAATGGAAGGCTGTACAAAGGCTAGGAGATATGTGAGGCAGATGTGCTCCAGGTGTGGGGGTCAGAATTGGCCAACAGCAAGCTAAGTTTTCGCTCCAGCAGTGTTGAAAAGGTCCTGGTTCAGAGGTGCTTGTGTTCCAGTGCTAAACAAAGCAGAAGCAGACTTCCAAGTGCAACAGCAAAAATCTGCATCAGGGCTTGCTTGAAAACAAGAAGGTCCTGGTGATATCTGGGGTTGCAAACACTGATGCACAACTGTGTCTCCTGCAGCCGAGCAACTGCGCTGTGTTCAGTGAAAAACAGACTCCAGCTGCCACCCAAGGGCACGTGGAATATGAAGTTTTGTGCATTTCTGGGAAAAAAATAAAAGAAAAATAAAAAGGTGAACTAGGAGTAAAACGAAGCAAGAATGAGATGACAAAAATGATTAGTGGAGCACTCTCTGGAAGCAGCAGCTATGCCCTATATTAGGTTTCCAAAAGAGGCCAGTGATTACTGACTAATCGTCCTTCAGCTTCTGCAAATCAGGGCACTTTGAAAGATGCATGGAGAGGTGCTTTTGGGAACCGTGGTGGACACTTTCCTACCTGAGCTGCAAGAGAGAGCTGAGAATCCCACAAGACCTTG
Source organism: Oriolus oriolus (assembly GCA_013400235.1). Taxonomy (NCBI): domain Eukaryota; kingdom Metazoa; phylum Chordata; class Aves; order Passeriformes; family Corvidae; genus Oriolus; species Oriolus oriolus. The sequence continues at coordinate 211,182 of VXBT01009035.1, forward strand.
CAGTGCAGCTGGCAAGGGCCCATGCACAGAGCAGGACCGTGTGTGTGTTTGTGTTTATGTGCTGTATCTAGTGAGACAAGCAATAGAAAAGAGGAGTCTTGTCAAGATTATCTGTCATGAGATAGAAGAAACCCATGTATCACTCATCCTGAAGGCTGTGCACCAAGGAGCAGAAGAACCTCACACTCCCCTGACAATGAAAATAATGAAGTCAGATTATCCAAGGAAACTGTGAGTTTGCCTTACCCACAAACCTCAGCCCCAGGGAGGGAAGAAGAATTATCAGAAAGGTCACTCTGAGCAGTCAGAGTCAAGGACGGAGCTGAACAGCTCCTGAAACCCACAAGGAGCAAACACAGAGCTCTCAAGGAGGGAGAAAGCAGAATGCATTCAAGGGAAATAAATAACAACCTGAAAAAAAAATTTAACGCTGCTGAGGAAGCATAGGAGACATTTCTCTCCATGTTGTGAAGACCTACAATGGCATGCTGATAGGATCCCCAGAGAGAGCACATCATCTATAACTATGCAGCACTGCACATGCTGGTACTACTAATAAAAGAGAATGGTTCAGATCACAGAAATTAATTAGTTTAGAACTGCAACCACCAGGAAGAGAGCATGCACACAGCAGCATCCCAAAGTGTGTTCTTATTAACGATTCTCTGTCTGGTGTGCTGTTGACAGAATTCTGTCTGTCTCAACAAAACTCTGGAAGCAGCTTTAAACTTCAGGCCCCCATCAAACAGCGAGCGGTCTCCCGGCAGCATGCCTGCATGGAAGCCAGTAAATCCAGCAAATAAGGACTCGACAGCATCTCCTGCTGTCACAAGGAAAACTTCAGCTTCTGTACTGGAAATGTCCCTTCTCCTTGAGGGGCCATCACTTTGCAAGCACTTACCATGCCTGAAAAGCAGAGCTGTGCTGCTAGTTCTCAAGGCAGCGAGAGTGCTGCCCTCCTAATCAAACCCAGCTGTGCAGGGGAAGGGGCAGAGCGCTTGGGAGCCTCCAGCACCCTGCAGGATGGAGCTGTGCTCCTGGCAGACTGTGGAGAGCTTGTTTTCCCCGCACCAAGAGGCAGAACAAAGGCTTGCATGCGTTTTCCTTGCCTACCCTTCATGCAAGAGGGGGCTCGGCTCTCTGAGGTCCGGAGCTCATTTAGAGGCACCTCGGTAGTTCAGAGTTCCCATGTCCGATACTTCATCAGCCACAATTTACTGCAGTGAGATGTGATATACAGCAGGGCCATTTCATCTCCCAGAACTTTGGAGAGGGGGTCTGTGTTTTAGCATCTACCAGTTTTATCTCTGCCATCTGAATCTCATTTCCAGGATAACCAAGGGTCCTTCTAATTACTGCTCTGGTGAATGTACATTGCTCCAAGCCCTTGTGATTTGGCTGAAAACTGGGGAAATGCAGACTGATGTTATTAGTCATTTCTTCAGGGGAAACCCACTGACGCACAGTGAAAAGCAATAATAAAGTTGTATCAATCTGGCTACCTATCTGGCTACCTTGCAGAAGCGTAAAGTTTGAAGAGTATGCCGGAATTCCTTACAAATTTTAGGACAGCAAAGTCTTATAATGGTGCTTGCTGTCCTAAAATCTCTAAGAGCATAAGATGATGGCTTATGCTCTTAGGCAGCATGTTCCTATGCAGACACCGGAGAGGACAACAGTGTTTTGTACAGCTAACCATGGCTTGTCTCTGTGCCAGAACACACATTATGGGTCATGATGCAGGGCCTCTGATGCTCCAGGCATTTGCTGCTGTGGTTCAGTGACCACAAAACACATGGGGTCTGCTCCAGCTCTGCCAGTGACTTGCCATGTGACTTTGGGCACGCTGTGTCCCCTGCCTCAGTTTCCACATATAACATGCAACATTTTCAAATCAATTACCCATGACAGTGAAACTAGAAAGAACGCAGCATTGATTGCTCTTTTTCCCCTCTCCCTGTTGGACATGAGGATTGTGATTTATCTGTTATGCTGGAGTATGTGTCTGTGCAGCACTCAGTGTCTTGTAAATACTCATTAATACCCTAGGAAAGCCCCCATGAGGTTGGTGGAGCAATATGGCTCTCATTCTGCATTTGAATCACAGTTATATGAAAGACCAAAGGACACATTTTAAAACCAATCTTTTGTCTTTGTCTCTACCTTTATTTGCATCAATCTGATTTTTAAAAGCTGGCAAGATGGAGATTCCATAACCTCCACGGACAATCCTCCCCAGTCCTTAACTATTCTTACCATCAGAAAGCTTCCCTTGATGTCTGCCTGATCTAAATCTTCTTTGCTGCATTTTAAGTCTTTGGGTGTGGAGAAGCATTTGAATCTTTCTTTTCTGGAGCAACTCAACTGTGTGAAAGGATTACCTTCATGACTCACCACAGTTTTCTCTTTTCAGAACAATCCTAACTCATTTGGTCTTTCTGTCTTAGACATGTTTTTATGATTTTCAATCATGCTGCCATTCCTCCAGGGGGATTTACATCTCTCTTCAAGTGTCATGTCCAAAGCCAGACACATAATTTCTGATACAGCCCAGGTCCCATTGGCCTCCTTGGCCACCTGGGCACCCCTGGGCTCATTTCAGCTGCTGTCACCAGCACCCCCAGGGCCCTTTCCAGCTTTCCAGCCTTTCTCCAGCCTGGAGCTGCAGGGGGTGGTTGTGACCCAAGGGCAGGACCCAGCACTTCCCCTGGCTGTACCTCACCCCACTGGCCTCATCCCATGGATCCAGCCTGCCCAGATCCCTCTGCAGAGCAGATCCACACTCCCACCCAGCTCGGTGCTGTCAGACACTGACTGAGGGGGCCCTCGATCCCCTCCTCCAGACCTTTGATGAAGATGTTAAACAGGCCTGGCCCAGAACTGATCCCACAGGAGCCCCACTGGTGCCCAGCCCCAGCTGGGTGTCCCTCCATCCCCCACCACTCCCCGGCCCTGCCATCAGCCAGTTCTTCCCCCAGAGAACAGGCCCTGTCCATGAGCAGCCAGTTTCTCTGGGAGGTGCTGTGGGAGAAGGTGTCAAAGGCTTTGTAAAGTGCAGGTAGGCACATCCACAGCTTTTCCCTCACCCCTGAGCAGGTCACAGGAGGGATCAGGTTGGTCAGGCAGGAGCTGCCTCTCCTAAACCCAGGCTGGCTGGGCCTGATCCCCTGGTTGTCCTGTAGCCGTTGCTGATGGCACTCAGGTGATCTGCTCCATGGCCTCCCTGGCACTGAGGGAGGGTGACAGGCCTGTAGTTCTACAGTTCCTCATCTCCTTCTTTTAATCTATCTCCTGGAAGAGTGTCACATTTGCCAACTTCCAGTCCTGGGACCTTCCTGTGTAGCCAGGACTGAGGGTAAATGACTGAAAGTATCTCGGTGAGGTCTTCTACCAGATCCCTCAGTGGAATTCCTTCAGAGGATCCCATCTTGCCCCATGGGCTTGTGTGTGTCTAACAGGTGTAGAGGTCATTAACCACTTCCACTTGGATTTTGGAGGCTTCATTCCACTCTGTATTCCAGCTCAGGGTTCTTGGAGAAGAACTGGTTTTACTATTAAAGACAGACCCAAAGAAGGCATTACATGCCTCAGCTTTTTCCTCATCCTTAGTCACTGTTTCCACCAATGATAATTATTGTTTAGGTATGATTTCCAACCACTTTGTAGCCATGTTAATTCAGTTTTATTTAGATGCTTTTAGATTATTTATTAGGACGTCTTCCTAGATAAAGTCAAAAGCCTTACAAAATTTGATTAAATGAGGCCTACTCTCTCCATCCACATGAGGTCTCTTTCTCTGTCAGAGACAGAAATAAGGTTGTTTTGACATGATTTGCTCTTCATGTTGACATTCACAGGATTTGCCACGTGGTTGCAGAGGACCTCTTTACTGAAGAGTGAAGCAAAAGGACATCACATAGTGCCACCTGCCAGTATCTTCTCTCCCCATTGAGTCACAGACCAAGACTTCCCTTTGTTGGGGTTTGAAGGGGTTTTGTTAGGGTCTTTTCTTTATGGAGGAACTGTGTCGTTTTAGTTATTCTTCTTTCCTATTGGCATCACCCTTTTTGGTTTTATAGTCTTTGTTCCTGTGTGTTCATGATGTTCTTTTGTGTTTGTCTTTGCAGCTAGATCTCCTTTTTACCTCCTGCGTGATTTTTCCCCATGTTCTTCACAAAAATGCAGCAGTTGTGGTGCAAATAGATTTGTCTCTCCCACTTTTTCTCTTCCTCCTCGATTTTGGAGTAAGGATTTCCTGTGTTGTCAGTACTGCCTGGTCTCCCTTTTTTATGTCAGCTTGTCACCCATGGGATATCACCCACCTGCTGCATTTACTGATTATTCTCTTCTTGAATTCCTGTGGGGGCTTTCTTGATATTCTCTGTGCTCTTTCTCTGGGATACAATTACAATTTTTCTGTGTCGGCAAAGAATGAAGTACATTGGGTTTTATAGTTAGACCAGTCCGTCATCAAACAGACAAACTCTTACTATGATCAGAATTTTTCATCCCTTTCAAAACAATGTTTTACTGGGGAGATGCAGGCCAAATTCAGAAAGCATGGTGCCTCCTCACCTTTAAAAATCTAAGTTTGTTTGAAAAGTTTACACAGGTATTTTCTGGTCGTTTCACAGGAGAAAAGCAGCAGAGCCGGCAGTAGAAACAAATCCCAGTGGTCTGCTGCGGTGTCAAAACCGTGGATTCATCCATCATTGCTCTCTAAATTACATCTTTGTCACTTAAGAGAATGTAGGCTTCCCTGCATTTGAAGGAAATTGCAGATTCCCTGAACAATCACCCAAAAGCAAGCAGTCCACAGACTGATAAGGAAATCTGCTGGTCTGATATGTAAAGAGTCTCCTTTGGAACCTGATGCAGCAAAATCCATCAAAGGTAATTCAGAAGTCACTTGAAAATTTGCAGGTAAAGCGTGGATTCTGGGGCTAGATGAATTTCCAAATCCCTTTTAAAACCCTCACAAAGAACACAAATGATAGTTTGTTAAATCTGTACTGTATGATTAATACATCTGTTCTGTTGTTTGAGCAGAGGAAAGCCATGTGCTTCATTATGAGGGGTTGTATGGATCCATGTCTCTGTTTTTCCTTTCTTATCTTTATTAAAATCAAACCAGACGGCACTAATCCTTCAAACAAATTATAATTTATTTCTTCGTGTTCAAAGTATGAGGATTCCTTGGTTTCCCTTATACTGATAAATTCAATGATTTTAATTTTAAAAGGAATGGTTTAAACATAAGACATAATTAAATAGATGCCTGCTATAGTTACCACATTGGTATGCTCCCTTTAGCTTGTTTGAGCACACGTTTCCTCCACTGAAGTCAGTTGCTGCCCATACAATCTGATTTCTATACCTCTTCCTACATTCTGTGAGTGTCTGCAGAATCTGGGCCTATGTCCCCTCTCTGACCTCATGCTGATGTAATTCTGCTGATTTTCAATGGAATTACATCGGTGTTAAATCGCCAGCTTTATTTGGGTTGTTCGCTGGGATCCGTGTAGAACGGGTCATTTAAAAGGTCATGCATTCTTCTTGTATGAAAACAGTGAGTGCTTTTGGGAGAAAAAAAAAAAAAAAGTCTTTTTTCTTCCACATTTTATCGGTCTAACACCTACCTGTTAGGTATTACAACAATATAAATAAATAGTATTGCTCTTGAGGACAGCTACTGGGCAAACTAAATTTCTTCTGCGAATTGTTGAAACCCTGCATTGCTTCCAAACAGGGGAGCGAGGATTGGAGATATTTGTAGGAGAGAGAGCTCATCATTCCACAATGCTCATCACCGACCTGCATTTCCCTTCTGTGGAGCAAAAATTAAATTCTCATGAGCTTCAGTGGGACCCAGTGGACTGTGCTTCCTCCTGTAATCACTGTGGCTGAAGGAACACACATCTGTGGTGGAGGGGATGATATACAGCAGCTTGCACACTTGCACGAGAGAAACTCGGACCATTGCACCCACCTCAGTGTTGCTACCACAGTTTCTGAGGATGCAAAGGTTATTTGAAGTTGTAGCTTGGCACTGATTTTTCTTTTGGGGGAGCCACACCGTGCTGAACGTGTTGCACATCAGTGGAGCTGTACTTCTGCAGGAGATTTTGCTGGTGTGTTTGTACCTGGTGCTAGAAGATACAGGACCTTTGCTGGGTCTCAGCCACCTGGCCGTGAAACAGTGTGACAAAATCTGAAAGCCACAATTTTTGATATTCCTGCTAAGAATTAATGCTCCATCTCCAGGATTATTTTAAAACTATGCCAGTTTGTTAGTTCTTCCAAGTCTGGGAATGAGCAGAGCAGACTGATGTGATTTCTAATGCCTCATTACAGAAGAATGTTGAGTAACAGAAAACTTCTTTCCTCTACTTGTGTTGCTGCTGTTGTTGATTTAACTGCTCTTACCACACAACTTCAGTTGTTGCTTCATTTTCTTCTTCCCTGTCCTAGTTTTGGGCCAATATTGAGATAATTCACTGATTCAGTGTTAAAAAAAACCCAAAACAAACCAGGAAACAAACTATAAACTGAGGCTAAGAAGAAGAATTCCCCCAAAGCAATGAATAATTTCTGCATCACCTCAATGCGAAGGATTGAAATGTGTCTACAAGACATTGTCACTGGAACCTGGGGACTCTAGAATTGTGTTAGGGACATGGACAAACAGCTGAGCTGTGTGAGCTGAAGTGATCAGAATGAGGACAAATGGTGTCCATATAGCTAAAAGATAATTTACTGAGTCAATTTTGTTTGGTTGTAGGGGGATGCAGTTAGCTGAGACATACACTGAAGATGTCAGCAGAGCACCTACAGGGCCTTTCCTACTCGTGCTCACAGATTTTTATTTGTTTATTTGATCACAGTGCTGCTGATCTCCAGTGCTGAGAGAAGACCAGCAAGAAATTAACAGGAGATTTACCCTTTCATCAGGAAACAAACCCAAACGAGGAGAGCAAAAGGTGGTCAGGCTTTGAGTGAATCACTTCGTGGTCTGCCTCCCAGGATGACTCCTCTCAGGAACACAGCATGTATTGGTGCCCCCAGGAAGGGCATTTGCCTGACCTAACTCTCAGACCTGTGGAGCACCTGCAGCTGCCTGGCTTTTAAAAGATGAGGGAAAGACTTTGACTCTGAGAGGAGAATCTCTGGCTGACCAGAGGTGAGGCTCCTCTGAAGCTCTTTGCCCTTGACTGGATCAAGGAAGGGCTCAAGGGAGCAGTGGGAACAGCCTGGCAGGTCTGCTGGTGTCTGATGCAGGTCTCACAGAGAGCATTTGCCTCATGGTTTTGCTGCTCGGTGAATGATTGCTTCCTGTTGTACAGGGGTTTGGACTCCCTGTGATCAAAGGCTGGAAGGGATCTCACAAGGTCATCCAGTGCAATCTC
>VXBT01009035.1:219894-284597 GCA_013400235.1 Oriolus oriolus
TTTTTCTTTTTTTTTTTTTTTTTTTTTTTTTTTTTTTTTTGCCTTGGGTTGCACTTTCTCTCTTGATTAAACATGATGTTTTCTGCTTATGTTCATTTTCTGACCTCTCCTAGCTTCTGATCATGTCCCTGCTGAGTCTGTGCCTCTATTATCATACTGTCTGTAATGCTGTGGACACCTGCTAAGACTGAAAAAAAGCACCATTTTTCAGCTGAAACAATTCCCTAGCAGACTGTGATTCCAAGAGTTAAGCCATGGAATTTGAATTTTTCCCACTGGGTGTTTAAAGTGCTCAGCACAAGTAACTTGCTGTCTAAGCTAACCTGTCAATACTGAGGCATGTCAGCTGACATTTGAGCAGCTTTATCTCCAACTGGTTTGTTAGGTTTAAAATAATGCTGTCTTTCTTCAGAGCTGCAGGATCCAGGCAGACCCAGATTTGATCATGCTCCTCATAGAATCATAGCATGGTTTGGTTTGAAAGGGACCACGGAGATCAGCTGGTTCCAACCCCCCGCCATGGGCAGGGACATCTTCCACTAGACCAGGTGTTAACTTTCAGTGAGAGACAACCCAGAACCACATTTTAAGAAGATGAATGGACATTTCTTGGAAATTGGACATTATCTTATTTAGGTGTGGTTAGAATACTGATTTAGGTTAGGCAGGAGGACTAAAAATCCTCTCAGGATTCTGCCCAGTCCTAGTTTCTCTTCTAGCCATGGGAAAGGTTAGCCCACTTTCACATTATTTGAATTTTTTTATTTCCTCCAATGCCTCTTTATCAAAGCACTTGCATCTGTGTCTATATAAAAAAATGTTTCCCCCCTTTCATTTATGCTCATTTGATCTTTGAATGTGATAGTCACATTCTTACTGTCTCATATGTGACTGCTTACATTCAGCCGTCCCAAAATCAGTTCTCTCTCAAAAATTAGTCCTATGGGAAAAGTCCTCAGGCCAGTTTTCTTTCTTTTTTTTTTTTTTCTGATTAATTATTAGTAATTTTCCATTCCAAGTACTTCACTTCTACAAATCATTTAGGTGAACTACACAGGGGAAAATGTTCTAAGGATTTGTGCACAGCACTTTGATATGGAAGGCACAGCTGTAACTGAAAGATTTGCTCAAGCAAAAGAATTAAGACATTAAATTTCAGTATTTCTTTCACCAGGTTATCTAAATCAGATGAGGAGGAGTGCATTTAGAAATGTGCCTGCAACTCGACAGCAAGTTCATCTCCAGTATAGAAAAAGATGACCTATTAATTCATGCTCTATACACCAAATAGTCTATATCATGAGTCAAAAATGAAACCAAAACAAAACAACAAAGAAAACCCAAAAAAAAACCCCAAACCAAACCAACCAACCAAAAACCAGCTGTATTATTTTACATTTAAGACTAGAGATGAAAATATTAGGTTTTCCAGGCTCTACGCATTCTGTCCAGTGTTCCATCTCCTGAAGGACTTTGAATGCAGTGAAATTAGACTTTCTAAAGCAGAACAGAAGAGTTCCACAATGTAATTTCCTATGAAGTACTGTGCTACCTTACTGATATTGGTGCTGTATAATGATTCCATTATATTTTGATTTCAAAAGATGGAATTATTTCCTAGAAACTTGAAGTACCTAGAATACCACATGCTAGGCTAGCTCTCCTTTCCTTCTTTCCTTCACCCCTAAACCAGACCTATTTTCCTCTTGATTGCCAGTTTCAGTGCAATTTTTTTCAGCATTTTTTGTTTATAATTTCTTTTCTTTCATTATCCTAATACCTTTGGGGAAATAATTTTATAGTTGAAAATGTGATGTAGAGATTGGACTAAATAGGGAAAAAATCATCAATGAAATGACAAAATATGGAATAAATCCATAACTATAAAGCAGTGTAGCATCTTTAAAAGCTGGGCAACATTGGACTTAAAAGCAATGCTCCTCTGCTGATGTGATTTTATTCCTACTTTGTATTTTTCCTCAAAAGATAGTGAGAATGAGACTCATAGAAGAAACAACTACCTGCAGATTTGTAAGTAGTGATATCTTAGAAAATGGTTACTGATTAGGTAAAGTTTTACTCTTCATATGCACTACAGAGTCTCATAGAAGAATTAAACCATGAAACTGAACAGCATGTCCATTGTGAGCTCCTTGCTGAAGACAGTCTATCAATTTTATTATTTTTTTAAAATATTTGTTATCACTGAAAATTTCCATATGTCTTATCTACACAGAGCTCTCGAAAGGATGTCTATAGGCGTCCTCTGGGATAGGGGACATGTCAGATGGACATTAAATACCCTGTTGCAAAAGCTCAGTGGTTAGAACACAGTGAAGCAGGTGGCAGAGCTCTCACTACACCAAACAGAAAACATGGTATTTTTCTCTCTTTTAAAAGGAGTAGAGAAGATCCTGCTCTCCCCACTGATGCTCTTGCTCATGCTGAAGCCTTGTTCAACTCCTCCATCCCTCGGAAGCCTGAATTGCGTCATTTCTTATTGGATATTATCATCACTAATTTGAGATCATAATTGAGCAGTGTGCTTTCAGGGCTGACATAAAACATTTGGAGCCCATATGGGAGAGCTTGTCTTGCCTCACGGTGCTCTATAAAAACCAACGCGAGCTTCCTTAAGAAGAACAACCGAAGCCTGGGGATGTAACACAACATTTTCATCCTTCAGAGCTAGTCAATTTGCCATAAAGATGCTGCCCACTTCTCATCTGCGCTACCCTGCCCTTTGCTGAGCTCGTGGATCATCTCTGCCTGTGTTAACTGTTACTGGCCCCCAAAGGTGTATTTGCCAAGAATAACGGTGGAGACAGTTGACTGGAGAAAATTGGGTGTTCTACATATTGACCTGTCCTCTAGACCTCCTGTTGTGTTTCGATAACTAACATTATTTGGTATTTTTGTTCACACATAGGAGGTTCTGGTAAAATAAAGATTACTTATTACTTTGAGTTGTTTTGGTTTTTTTCTGAGGTAATATGTCTTTTTTTCTAATTTTTTTTGACAGCTACATTTTTTTAAAAGTGCAATAATAATAAAAAAGCATGCATACCATTTTTCTATCCCCTAAAAAAACCAGAGAATTGTATTCCAGCTACCATGCCTTTGGGGTAAACATTCAGATGAAATTTAAACATGCAATTTTACCTGAAATTTCTCTTTATATAGCCAACTATACGTTCTCTACTAAACAAAATTTCAACTTCACCTCCGCAGTTAGTTTGGTCTTCCACAGAGTTAGTCAATAGAATAAAAATTAAAAAGACATCTGCATATTTATAATATGAGATAAAGCAAGCTGGTGAACAAAACCCCGTAGTCTAAGCGCTGCATCCTGCGTTACTTTTGGTTCTTTCATCAGCTGCCTTTACAAATTAGAGTGGAAAACTCTGCCATCCTGACACCCTGGCATTTTCACATTCACTTTGCAAAGGTGTAGATAACAGTGGGGGCACAGCAAATGGGAATTGCTGGTTGCATGGTTTCCTCATGTACATGTGTTTCACCAGAGTATCAGGCTGGGTGGACGCGTTAAAATAAAACACAACGCACGTTTAGATTAAATTTCCCTCTATCGTGAGTCCCAGTCCTGCCGTTATCACCTCCCAGAAGGAGGCTGCTTTATCAGTCTCTCATTAAATGTGAGCAGTTATTTCATGTCTCCCCCTTACTGCCTACATTTTAATTTTCCATATTCCCCTTGCACTGCAGACAACTTGTGGGCTCCGTGTGTGTTTGTGGTGGCATTTTCTTCCTGAGCAGCGTGATCTTCTGGCCCATGGAGCATCGCTTGATTTGTGGCTGTACATCACCTCCAGCCTCACTCATTCCCTCAGTTTGGGGAGGAGAACGATGATTTCACGCAACTTAAAGGTGTTTCCCCAGGGATGCATTCTCTCCAACACGCTGTAGGTATAATGACAGCCGACCCCTCCATGTTGCAGGAGGCCTCCCCCTGGATGAATGCCATTCCCTGGATTGGCAATTTTCCTCCTTTGGCACAAAGTACTGGCATAGAGGGTTCACTATCACGCTGACAATTCAGTAAACAGCGAAATTAAGTCTTCTGACAGTCTCCTACAGGAATTTCAGTACTTGTAGGCCTGATTATAGAACCCCATTGCAACTACAGCACAGGGATGCTGTTTAGCTGCCTCATGGAAAACATGCTCTCCACTTCCTTCTTTACTAGGATGGTCTGTTCTCCATAGGTTTACATGTGCTTCCCATCTCTTGGCAGGGGATATTTGTTTTTCCCAGGACTTTGACCTCCTAAGTGCTTTTGAACAGATAACAGGAATTGGGTATCTATCCCCCATGTGTGTTGTAGAAGGACACAGCTCATCATGATGGTGCACTGAAATGTGTGCAGGAAATTCAGATAGGTCTGGCTGTCTAATAGCAAGTCATGTTTTGCAAACCATGACTAGCTTGGTACAAGTGAAACAGTTTCAGGAGATTTAGATCCACCAAAAGGAAAAGTGCAGCCACAAAGGATCACTTGAAAACCTAACCGATAGAAGGAAAAAATGGTAAAGAAAGAGAGGAAAGTCAGGAATGAGTGCCATAGCACTGCTAAGATGCTTATGGCTGGTGGGAAAAAAGCTAGAAACAATAAGGAAATTGGTAGGTTTGTAAGACAGAACTAGAATCAAAGGATGGATCTTTCTTACTGCCTGAAAAGGCAGGGTATTGTCAATGGTGGTTTGGGAGAGACTACACTGTACGTGATGGCAGAATATTCAGGAAATATTCCGAGACACATTTTAAGATTGGAGAGAAGAGAGCAATCAGTGTGGTTAATCTGGGAATAATCCACATGGAGGCTGTGGTTTAAAATACGAAGATTGCCAAGAATAAGGTTATAGTAGTGGAGAAAGCAGGCTGAGAGGGGACTGTATAGTGTAGGGTGTGTCTTTAAGAAGCTGGGAAAAAAGAGGAAAAAAGCAAACAATGTAATAACTCTTTATGATACCACCAATTACTGCATGGGAAGAGTCAGGGAAACGATAAATGAGATCCTTGCTAGCTTGAAGTGTAAGAGGAGCTATATCAGGAAAAGAACCAGCTTTGTTGAGGAGTTAACATATATCAAGGAAAATAAAAATTTAGGAAAGCTCCTTAGGAGAAAAAAAAATTTAAAATTAATAAAAAAAAATATATAATTTCTCCTTTCAAATGCACTTGCAAAAAGGAGCAGTGATTTAAACCTATATTTAGACCTATAGATGAGTGTCTTTGCAGCACCTCATCGTGGATCTTCAGCCTGGTGCTGCTTTGATCACACTGGCTGAGGTGAACAGTGTTTTTTCCCCCTGCAGCCACTGTTTTCAAAGAGCAGAAAGGTCTAAGAGGCTAGAGCGGAGCAGAGGCAAGCTGCCCTGCTTATAGGGCAACACCTTGAGTGTCCCACGAAATGAGACCTCTGACCATTCCCTGTTGTGGGATCTCACCAAGCAGCCCTTCGGTGAAGCACAGACTGGCCTTGTATTTTCATCTCCTCTGGCAGAGGAGACGGCAGCCAGGCATGGGAGTTGGCAAGTCAGCTTGGTGTTTTTCGAGGGGAAAGATCTTTAGCTCCCTTCTGACTTCCAGGCTGCAAAGATGCCAAGGAAGAACCTAAACACTTAAAACGAGCAAGTGGTTTTGCTGTGCAAGACATGAGCGCGGTGTAAAGCGTGTTTGTGTGGGTCCAGAGGCATGAGACTGAGCCTCTTCTACAGATTCCTGCCAAGACCTTTCCTGAGCTGATTCAGCTGCAAATGCCAACACACTAATTCCACCTGTGGAGTCAAAACCAGCCAAACATGACTGTGATCATACCAGTCCCTTGGGCTGTGGGACCTGAAAACCTTCTTCAGCCACGCGGTTGAGTGGGCCAAGGATGTTCCGGGCTGCCTTTGGCACCTTTTTCTCCCACAACCCCCTCCAGGTGCAATGTCATCAAGGAATAAGGAAAACATTTTGTGCATTGTTCAGTCACTGCTCAGGACTGCTCCCTGAAGCTACTGAATTGTGCTGGACTTGCTTCAGTGCCAGGGCTCATTTGTTGACCTGGATTCACGAGGTGCTTTGAGACTGAGACTACCAGCCTGTGCCAAAGCCACAGAGTGATCAGGCATTTTGTCCCCACCTTATCAGGGTCAATCCACACAGGTAATCAGGGAGGCTGACCAAATTCTTTGCCATCTTTTCTCCACCAAGGCTGACTGTTCCCTTTCAAACCCAGCTGACAGTCAGATTTCCTGCAAGAACTGCCCTGAAATCCTCAGTTAAAGGTTCATACTTCAAGGGACAAATCAAATGAGATATATTAAAATAAAAACAACAGGTAAATGGGTTTTTTAAACCCTTTGGGAGGTTTGTACAAGTTCAAAAGCATACACCTGGAACTGGAATTTGGTGTTTGTACCAAACTCTTTACTTGCAATGTCTTATCCAGCTTCTTTCTCTGTGGGCATTGTGAAAATCTCAGCTGTGTGTGGTCTCCAGTACATATGGGAGACAGAGCTGCAGCTTAAACTGTCTGTGTTTGTAGCTGTGTTTAGTGTCTTTAGCAGAGATTTGCATCACATTACCAATACCATCAGTCTCTCCCCAGTCCTGCTGCTTCTTGCTGTACTTCTGCAGAAGTTCTCACAGAAACTGCTGGAGCTCAACTTGTTGATCTCTCCCTTTCCTTCCTAGTCCCCTCAACCAATTTGCCGCCTAAAGAATAAAATACGACTCACGAATGGAGCCTGGAGTTGAATCAGATGACACAAGGCATCATCTAAGATGTAATGTTACTTTCTATCAATTTCTGCTGCTTAGTGTTCATGGGGTCAGTCCTTGCTATCACTGCTCACAGGTCCTGTTGTTCATTTTTGCAAGCCTTGGATTATCAATAATGACTGAACTATTTTCAAGTCTATGAAGGATCTGATTATTTATAGACTTCTGAAGCCAACTGGAAGCAGCCACTTGGACAGTTCTTAACTGTTATTTGGTCCTATCTGGCATCTTCTTCAAGTAAACAAAAACAAAACAAAACAAAGGTCATTTTTCTTGAAATAATAAGGACACTGATAAAACTATCTCCAAAGTGCCTGCTAGTACTTGGAAATGAGGATTAGCATATATCAAATACTACATGCCCAGGAAAAAACTGTCATTGCTAAATTTGCATCTCTTGCCTCCCTCAACTACTCTCTCAGTTCCTGTGAGAATATTCCTGAATTTCCGGGGCAATGATGTCCTGTTTCTGGGTGACCCAGTGACGTGGTGGAAGGACTGATGCACTGACTAACCTTGTACCATATGTATAGGATATTGCTCTGGTCTCTCTGCTGCTTTCATAGGTTGATCATAAAGTAGTAATTATAATTGTTGTGATGCACTTCAGCTGCTGCTCTTCCACGTGTGCTTGAAGGAACAAGACCAGGCACATGTGCAGCAGGTTTTACCTCCTCCAAAGCAAGGCAGGGCAGGGATTTCTGGGGTGCCCCTTTTAGTTTGACAGGTTTCTTCAAAAGTGATTAAGCTCCACTTTTCCATTTAGGATCCTTCCACTTACGAAGTGTCATGCAGCATGTGTTTGATAGCAGCACTGTGAGGAACTGATGCAAAGGAGATGACCTACAGGAAAGGTTAAGGAAAAAAAAACCCTTCTGTTTACCAGACAACAATTGATATTCCTCCATTCTGACATGTTTTGACGGTAGACGGCTTAAGAGGAAGGCAGGAAGCCAACTGTTGACTTGCAGTACCTAGCAACGAGTTAGGGCTTGGAGGGAATGTGTCCTGTCTTTGGAACAGCTGACTTAGTTGGGAGTTTTAAGAAGTGTGTCTGCACTATAGCTAGGCCTTGGGCAGCGACAGTGTGATGAAATTGTTGGCATTCTTTGTGACTTGTACATGTATTATGAGTAGAATTTTAAAACTTCACCCTGTGAGGTGTCTGTAGAGATAAAAAGGGGGAATCAATAATCACGGAAGGGGATCCATCAGGGTATGAAGATGCTTGCTGTGGAAGAAGTGCTGCACTCTTGTAGGATTCTCATTAACCTCTGAAAATGTGGATTTGGTCCCTCTTGCTGCTCTTCCTGATTTTAGCCAGAGGTCTGGGTTTCCTCTGTAATCAGTGACCAAGAAAGCACTTCAGCAGTTGCAGCTTGGTAAGGCAACCTCTCTGGCTTTCCACAAATATGGCTCAAAAGTTATCAGATTGTTCGTGATGGTGAGCACATGTTTCTGCCCTTTACGTCTTTGGGAGATGCCAAATTCTTTCCTGCTGCCACTTTACTCTTACTCTTAGTTGTGACACTGGCAAGGAACTTGACAGTTCTTTCTCAATAAAAAACCACCATTGAACAGGGCAGAGTTACCTATGAATGAGGAGACTTAGAATCCTGGAATTATAGAGTAGCCTGAGTTGGAAGGGACACACAAGGATCATCAGGGACGACTCCTGGCCTTGCACAGGACAACCCCAAAAATCACACCATGTTCCTGAGATTATAGTCCAAATGCTTCTTGTACTCAAGACAGGCTTAATGCTGTGACCACTTCCCTGAGGAGCCTGTTCCAATGCCCAGCCACCCTCGGCGGGAAAACTTTTTCCCTAATATCCAGCTTAACCCCCCTGACACAACTTCAGGCTGTTCCCTCAGATCCTGTCCCTAGTCACCACAGAGCAGAAATCAGTGCCTGCCCTGATGCCTGAGGTGGCCACCTAAAAAACAGAGACTAAACAGGAATAAGGGAATAAAGGTTGGTATTTGTTTGAAGGGCCTTCAAAGGTACACCCTGGGCAGGCCAAAGGCGACACCCAAGATGGATCCTAGGTCACAAGTTCTTCACACTTTTATAAGTTTGGTTTGTTTGCATATGAGCATGAATTGTCCAGTTATAGCCCCAGTTAATGATGTAACTACCCCAAGTTTGCCCTCCTCTCAGAGGCTTTTTAGTTTACACGTTGGGCCTAGGACAGTCTGTGTGCCCTTGGAGAGCAAACCTAGAGAGGTTTGTTATGTCTGACCAGCATGAGAGAACAGCAGCTAACAGGCTACAAGAAACTTCAGAGTTACACACTAGGCAGTAGAGGATTTAAAAAATATAAAAGTCAAAACCTAAGGCATCAGCCTCTCCTCTTCCCCTCACGAGGAAGCTGCAGAACTGCAGTGAGGTCTGCCCTCAGTCTCCTCTTCTCCAGCTGAACAGACCAAGTGCCCTCAGCCACTCCTCATACAACTTCTCCTTAAGGGCCTTCACCATCTTTGTGGCCTTGCTTTGCACACTCTCTAACAGTTTAATGTAATTTTTACACTGTGATGCCCAAAACTGCACACAATATTCCAGGTGAGGCCGCCCTGGCCCAGAGCAGAGCAGGACAATCCCTCCCTGGCCTGGCCAGCCATGCTGGGCCTGGTGCCCCCAGGACAGGGATGTCCCTCCTGGCTCCAGGACACTGCTGGCTCATGTCCAACTGGCCATTGACCAGGACCCCCAGGTCCCTTTCCACATCACTGTTGTCCAGTTTGTCCATATATCCACGGTTGCTCCGTCCCAGGTGCAGCACACAATACTGTTTTTCTTGATCACTCACTTCCATCCCATTTTGGGTATGTCTTTTACTCAGAGTTTACTCAGAGGTTCTTGAGAGGTTACTCATGACTGCCAAAATGCTGAATGGCCCTTCAGCCATGCCCACATAAACTATGTCTGGACCTGAGCACATCCAAGCAGCCCAAGGGCTGTAACTTGGAGAAAATAATGAAAGCAGAACCTACTGGACACTGGACAAAAAGGCACAGAAGTGCGGCCTCTGTCCGGATTCAAACCCCATACACTAAGGTGAAGAAACGATTAGAGCCAAAGCCAGGCAAAAGCCTCGTTCAGACCTTAATTGGAGTTGTATTAGTACTCCTTAGGGTTGGTATCACACAGCACTGGGAGTTCCTTTAGCATGCTCCACCAGAGACTTAAAAACAATTAGTCCCTAGCTTTGATAAGCGCTCGCCTCAACCCTGCTCTAAGTAAGCTCTTCCATGACTCTCACAAGCCACTGAGGCTCCCGTGGCAATGTGATTGATGCCCAAGGGGCCTTTCCAAAATGAGGGCGGGGTGGGAAGCCTTCTGGATGTGAAACCCCAGGCCACCCCATGGTTTGGAAAGAGGCACTGAAAGAGCTGCAAGCACCTGCCAGGTGGTGGGAAAGGGTGGCAGGAGGAGATGGGGGGAAGCATGCTCTGAGGACAACAAGCCTACTGTTCCAAAACAACACATATGATGGTCAGCAAGCACCTCCACAGGCACTGGGATATTTCAGCAGTTTCCTTGGGTTGCAAAGAGGTTTCTTAGGGTCTGCTCTGTGTCTTGAGGTCATGCTGTTACTACCATTTCTTCTTTCCTCAGCATTAGAGCTAGTCCTGTCAGTCCTTGTGGTGCCTTAAATTTCTGAATGTTTCATGACCAGGCCTTGAAATCAGCTCCACTCAGACATTTACAGGAACATTTGCAAGTTCATTTATTTGTCAAATTGCAGTTTCAAATTATTAGCAGATTCATGTCTCCAGCCCACTGCCATTCCAAAGACAAAAAAAAAAGGAATAGAGAACTGAGAAAAAGTCCAAATATCTTCATTCAACTTTTTTTATAACGAAGCATTTTGGAGTAATGTTCTGCTTCAGCATGTAATTAAATGTGAGTTCTCTGAAGCAGAAATTCCACCTTATCCCTAACTTAAAACATCTGATCCTGAATGAAATTCTGCAGGCAACCAAGGTTAGTGTGTGTGCAGAAAAGCGAAGGAAGTGGGTTTTTAGAAAAAGCGAAGCAACTAAGCATGATTATTGAAAGGAAAGATAAAAAAAGGAATGCAATTATTGCCAAGCTCTAGATGTACCTCTGCTGATGGCTGCTTAGCTTTCTTGAGCAGGTTTTGCCCAGGACCTTCTGAGTACAGCTTCTGAATTTTCCAAACATCTGCATTTGGAGGGGAACTGGCATTACCTCTCATGGGACAGAAAAGCCCTGTTTCACACCAGGGGACAGCTGCAATCAGACATGGAACCAGGTCACTGAGGCATCACTTTCCTCTCTCAACACGGGCCACATTTCATCGCTGAGTCTGAAAGAATTTGGCTGCACAGCCCTTGTGGCATCCACTTGAGGCAGGACATTCCAGTCCTGCACAGCGTGCCCATGCCTTTGTAAACCCGACGAGCCGCCCCTCAGACTCTTGCAGCAGAAATTGTTAAAAAGTCTGAAATGTAAAGTGCTTCATTGTGAAATCTCTGCTGCAGTCTCTGCAGTTTGGAGAGTTATTCTATTTGGTATTGCTAGAGCTCTCACTGTGATATACTTTAGAATAATGAGACATCAATTCTCAGTCAAGAGGCTATTTAAAAACACTCCTAATTTGGTGGGTTGTGCAGACGAATTAGTTCATTCAACACAACTTTTGCCATTTATGCTGGTGGTGGGACAGGTGCTGTGCCTCCTGTCTTTGAGATTCTCCCTTTCTTTCTAGGAATAACATGTGCATTAGGCATTATTTTTTATCAGCTGAGCCCTAGTGTTGAGAATCAGACTGCACAGGTAAACATCCAAAGGAGACGGGGGATTGTTTGGAAATTAGATGGATCAAAAAAACCTGTTGAACACTGGATGCTTCAAAAATATCAGGTCCTTTTGGCTTCACTCAGGGTGATGGAGGGCCAAGCCCCACGGCATTCAGTGATGCCTGCAGGACCACAGCTTTGTCTGTAACACTTATGCTCTAGTTTTCCTGCTGCATGGAAAACACTGCAGGGAAGAAAGCTTTTCCCCTTTCTCCTCATTCCTAACCCATCCAGACCTGCAGTGAGAGAGGGTCTGACCATTTCTTTAGTGTTAAATGGATGCTACCAGGATCCTGGTCAGTGGCCAGGAAAACACGAAACAACAGAGGCTTTGTGCAGACAAGAGTCTGAGTTTCTCCAGGAACAGAAAAGCAGCTGCTGATGGGACAGCAGGAATTTTTGTTCCTGCATCAGGCTGCCCAGCTAACTGTGCAAAATATAAATTTGACGGCCAGATATGGATCAAACAAAACCCACAGCAGAATCCCACTTTGCATCTCCCTAGAGATGCCAGTGTCTGAACGGGTGAGGAGAGCAGCCATATCTTGAGCTGCAGGGTGATGAGAAGTGCTCATGGTTGCTGCCAAGCTGCATCTGCTCTCTTGTGAAAGGAGGCTTTCATCTCTATGCCTAGTGGTCAGGAAAAAAAAAAAAAGCTTCACTGCCTCTGCCAGAAAGATCACCTTCTCTGGTCCCCCGTGTGAAACAGGTGGTGGATGTGGTAGCTTTTATTGTTTATGGTGAAAAAATAAATTCCTGTAAGTGGGTTATTTTGGTGTGTTTTAATTTTGTAAACAGTTTTCCACCCCAGTATCCCAAGAGCATGAGCAGCCACTGATGAACAAATAAAAGCGTCTCCATTATATGCATGACAAATTGAATTCCAGCATGTTTCACAAAAATTTCCCCTCTGCAAGGGTTGTGTGGTGGTGTTCAGATGGATGGGGGTTTTAAGAAAAGTTGGTGGTTTAAAAAACCAAATGAGATCTGTTAGGCCTTGGAGAAGTGTTGAGCTACAAGGGCTAAGAATTGAGGTGGAGGGGAAATGCATTATGTTCTTTTAGATGAACCAATGTGTCTTTGCAGTGGACCCTAAGAACTGAGGGGCAGGGAACGGAGAAGGGCCCAAACACTCCAGATGTACAGAGATCATGCAGCTGTAGGAGAGAGTAGGAATTCAAATTATGGAGCAAGGGGAAGATGCTCATGCTCCTATTTGCTCTGTCTGAGAATCCCTTGGGTAGATTTGATTGTAGAAGAGTCCCCCAAGAAATCTCTTAGTGTCAGGACCAGAAGAGATGGAAACCTTTGAAGAGAAGCACAGGTCTGCTCTTGAGTCAGCAAACAGAGCAGGGGAGCATCCAGGGGGAGCATTTTGTGGACAGGTGGTTCCTCTGGAGCAGTGAGATTAACTATGGCCTTGCTAAGTGGTTCACCAAAAGAGATTTCTGGAGTGGGTTGGGGTGTGACTGCTGGAACACAAAATTGTCATGCTCTGTCCACACTGGTGGATGTGCACACGAGCAAGAATGTCCTGTTCCTGCCATGAGCCATTCAGCTGAGGGCTCTACATCCGAAAAAATGAGCTCCTGGTGCTTTAATACGGTGGTGTGAATTTGGAAGCATCCTAAACAACAAGCCATCTCTGAAATGATGGCTTTGATGGGTAAAGACCTCAGTTGTTCTGCTGGGACAAAAGAACATTTGTGAACTTCTGTAGGATTCTGAGCTCTGCACAGGAAAACGGAGCTGCAGAACAGAGTTCTGCTGCAAATTCATGTTACGCTTTCGTTCCACCTAAGCCCCTGGGAACACGGGGGAGTTTACACTGTTCTGTCAGGAGCCTGCGACCCAGTGAACAACAACAGCTGGACGTGTTGAGGCTGATGTCAGCTTCTGGATCGTCTCCTTTGGCAGGCTGAGTCACTGCTCTCAAAATGATCCTGTGCACCATGTGGGTGGAGTACGGGACACTCAGGACTGCAAGGTAAAACTGCTCATGGATGGTCCTGGTTCTGTGTCAGGAACCTGTCTTGTGAAGCCTTTCCTGCCTGCATGCCTGGGTGGTAAGAGTAAGAAGGTTTTTTCTCATGTCAGCAATCAGATTTATGTCTTCACCCTATCCATATGTCATGCCACAGCCCCTCAGATAACCCCTGTGCTTACAGGTTTCAATCCACCTTCAGATTTGGCTCCTTGACCATCACAGGAAGGAAAAAAAGGAAAAAATGCCAGGCATGCGTCAATTCACATGAATTGAATGACATGTGAGACCCAAAAAGTCACATTTGGCAGGGCTGGGGCCTGGACTGGAGCCTTGGACTCTAGCTCACAGCTTGCTGAACTGCTTTTATATTCCACTGTCGAGGTGAATCACGTTAAAAAACACCATACAGCAAGTTCTGGAGAGCTCTTCCCACTCAGGAAGGTTCTAGGCCATTGTTTATATTTCCAAGTGCCATAACCTTGCTGTCCCTGGTGGAACAGCACACATATGGGATCACAAGATGCTCTGCTCAGCTTATGGTCAGCTTTAAAGAAGAGCTGGATCTAAACTGCTTAGTGAACACATTTGGTTTTTTTTTTGGTTGAGGCGTTCACAAGAGGCCCTCAGAGCTTCTCAGGAAAGGGGGATGAGCTCAGCAGGGAGGTGGATGGGCTCTGTGGCTCAGGCTTTGTGTAGATCTCCGCGTGCAGCTCCAAGGCAGCCTCTGCTGTCCCTTCAGAGGTGCAATGGGCCAATGGCTACAGCAGGCAGTGCCAGCTGAGATGTGCACAGGCTGCAAAACACATCTTCAAAGCATCTCACTCCTTGCTGTTACCAGAAAAAAAAAAAAAAAGGAAAAAATTCAAGATGCAAAAAATCATGCATTTGTGAAGGACCATTACCATGTATTTATTTACCATGTAAAAGTGGTAAAAGGCTCCTTTATTTTTTACTTTTTTTTGCCCACCCCCCTGCTCACTCCCCTTAGAAGACATTGTGTATCAATTGGTTATTCTTCTCACCTTTTTCTTTTCCCTCGTATTTTACTGTGGGCAGGGGGGTGATGAAGGAGGGGGAGTTGTTGCTATTGTTGCAAGGAAGATTCTGGAATCTGTGAACACAAAGTATCAGTATTTTAAATAATGAGAAAAAATTCCACATGGAAAGCTCATCTGGCTGTGGCAGTTTGTGACTGAATGAGAGAAAAGTGCCCTAGAAGCTATTCATTAGGAATTCACTGGAAGCTCTCAAACAAGCCTGGCAGAAGCTGAAATTGAAGTGGTCTCTGACCTAATTTTCTTCTGCATGAAACATCTGCATCAAGGCAGTCTTTGATGTATTCCACTTGGCTCTGTCTACAGTATTGTATCACATGGCTTCAGCGTTGCCTCAGTTTTAAAAGACATTTCCAGCCTGTAGAAGGTAATGTGATGTTACTGTTACCCAAACTAATCACTCAATGTGCTCCCGAAATAGAAACAATAGAGGTTCAGACAACGGTGTCTGCTTTGCAGTCGTTGTTGCTGCCTAAGCTCACGCTTTAAAAAACCCAGATCTGTGATATTCATCTCATGTAATTCATCAACACCAGGAAGGGGAGGGAGAGGGGGGAACTGTGAGCCTTCTGTGTAATAGTATGTCAGAGGACACAATGCTTTACATGTGTGAGCTCTGCATTCCTCGCTGCTCCAGCCATGCAGTCAGTTCAGCACACTGAAAACAAAAACAGGGAGATGTTGGAGGACGTTATCATAAAACCTCAACAGAAGGAGCTCCTGGTTTTCATTTTGCTGTTTGTTCTCTGCTGATTGACACCCAAAGCTCACGGTGAAAGAAATGTGAGCATGTTTGTGTAGATGCGTGGATGATGTGTGATGTATTTTGAATATATATATTTTTCCCCTCCTTTTCTTGTCTGCACCACAGTACACATTTCAGATCCTCTCTCAAGCTCTTCTCCAAGTGGCGTATAAAAACATAGCTGCACAAAGATATTTCTAAATATGTACACACATACATTTTACACATATCTACACAGATAAATGATATAGGACATTTTTAGGGTCACTTCTTTACTTCGAATGAATAGATCTTAGGCTTCTCCAGAAAGGTTTTCTGCTCAGTCTTACCTAATGGCATGCTGCTGTTTCCCCAACCTTGCCTGTATTATGTGAATAACTGTGGTGTCTTTTGTATTCCACCCCCTGAAGAAGAATCCTTTGAAATTCTAAATGACTGCGCTGCAGATTTTAATGTCTGTCTCTTAGAAATAGCCAAGCATTACCCACTCATGGAGCAAGATGCAGCAAGCCTTTTGAAAGTTATTCAGACTGCTTCCTCAGCCTCATGAGCGTGTGTGCGTGTACATGTGCTATTTAATTCTCTGAATGTATGGCAGGAATACATTATTTCCCTGTGAATCACTTTCTCTCTCTCCTCCTGTCCATCTACTCCACCCCCCAGATCTCTCCTACTTTTGTTGACATGGGAGAAATAAAGCTAACTGTCTGGGGAGCTTGTACAGGTCTTGTGGGTACAGCGTGAGATGAGTTGGTAGCTCCTCAGTACGGTTCCTTGCAGAGATCAGAAAGAAAAGGCAGCCCTACTGCTACTAATTAGATGCCTCCAGGGTAATCACAGCAGAAAAGTCACGGCCCAGAAGCCTCAAAATAGCCTGCTCCCTGGGGTTATTTTCCCAAGTTTGGGTTGAAACGCTTGAGGAAGGCAGGGTGGAAGGAAACAGAGCCCCACTTCTGCCTGGCTTTGCAGCTGGCACATACCTGTGTCCTCTGCCTGGTGCTTCTCCTTTAAGACCACGTTTCTTTGCCTCACTGATGTGTGGAGGACTTGTATCTGGTAGCAATGGGTATAATTAATTCCTCATACAAACAGCTGCTCCATCCTGTTGAAATAAGGCGTTTTGCTGTGCTAGGAGCTGTGCGCACTACGACAGCCAGATCCAGCTCTGGAGGACTTCCCCACAAGTGCTCTGTCCTGAGACAAGGGGGACAGGCAGGGAGAGGTGAAGGGATGCATCCCAAGGTCACGCTGCAGCAGCCAGGAAGCAAACTCCACCTCATCTCCTGACGGCCAAACTGCGGCACTTTGAGGTGGGAACACCCTGTCTCATCTTCTGCAGAAAAGCACCAGGCCAGTCCTCGGTGCCTGTTGCCAGCAATAAATCTCCTTGAACTAATTTTGTAAAGGACAAAACCAACACTATGCACACACACACACACACAAAAAAAAAAAATGGATAAGAAAAAGAAACCACAAAAGACCCTTTGCATGTCTGTTGTTTCTGGAAGGGCAGCGAGGAGCAGGGCAGCCCTCTCCCACCACATTCTCAGATTATAGCCCCCCAAAGTGTTATTTCAGAGACCATATTTAAATAAGAAAAGACAAGATCTTCCAGCAGACACTGGGGTTGATTTACACTTCTGCATGGATGTAGTTGGCTGCGGATGGTGCCTGGCAGAAGCTTATCATGCCCACTCTAAAAATAACAATCTCCAGTGGGCAAGATCTGCTCACTCAGACCCAGCCTTGGTTCTCAAACAGTGGCATGACATTCAAAAGTGTCTGAGAGAGTCCTTGGCAGGTGTGTGATGCTGAATAATCCAGAGAGGTCATGGTAGCAGGGCTTGAAGCAAGTGGCTTCTGCCCAGGGAGAAGCCAGTTTTTTCCCCCAAGTTGGGGAGAAGTGGAGGGATGGGGTTTGCTTTCTCGTTTTTCTTTTCCTTTTTATTTCTTTTTCCCTTCACAGATCACTCCTTTCCACCCCTTTTTCTGTCCCCCAACCCTTGCCTTTTCTCTGGATTTTATGGTGGTGCCAGAGACCTGCCTGATGTGGGGGATAATCAGACCTACCCAGTGCTCCCCAGCCAGCCCCAGGTCCTTAATTAAAGCTGTTGCTGTTCCTAGCTGGTTGACCTGAGCTCTGGAGACCCATGTTTTGCAGAAAGCTCCAGCCTCTTCACCAGCGTGATGCTTCCTCTTTATCCACCCCCTTACATCTGAACCCTGGAAGACAAGCTGGGTTTTGTCTATTCATTTGGCAGATGGTTAGATTCAGAACTTACAGGAACATAATGCTAGAAATGGAGTGTGTATATGTTTGTGCTTGTGTGTGGTGGGGAAAGGATCCCAGATCATTTTCTTCCTCTGTGGCCTTATAACTACTAGCAGTTTCACACAATCTCTGGTAGGTAGCAAAAATTAAAAAAAAGCTGCCTCCCCCTTCTCTTTTTAATTTCTCCCCCAAGTCTGTGCTGTATATACCAGCAGTGTGGTCTAGGCCAATGCTGAACATTTGTGCCTTGGACAATAGCACAGCCTGGCCTGACTATTATCAGCTGCTGTTTTCTGGTTAGCTTTCCTTTTATTCAAGTGCACAATGCAAGCCTTTATCACCCTTCAGTCATAGTGACTCTTGAGGAATACATCTGGTTTTCTCTTTCAGCAGCTCTGAAAAGGTCAGTCTGTTCATTTCTTATTCGCAGGACACCACATTTTTTTCTGAGCTGGAAAGACAGGCCTACACCTTTTCATTCCGTCTCGTACATAATTAGACATGGTGTCGCTCTAGAAACCTACCCTTGAAATCCTCCTGAGTAACTCTTTCAGAGACAGAGGAGACGCGGCAAGGGAGCGAGAAAGCGGGGGGGACCACTTCCATCCGGTCTTAAATCTCTTTGTGTGGTCACAAAAGCACTTCCCCAGCATTGCCAGCCTGGCTTTTCCCTCTTCTTCTCCTTCTTCTCCCTCTCCTTTTCTTTCCCCCACCCCCCATTCCCTTCCTAACGCTGGCCGGTGCTTTACGAACACAGGGGAAAAAAAAAAGCCCTTGGATTATTTGAGCAAGCAAGGTTGCAATCGTTTTCCTTTCCACGACATCCCACATTCTTCAGGCAGGCTGTAACACAATAACAAGTGTGCCCAAGAGGACAGAGCGTGCAGCAGCTGGTGTCTGACAAATTATCCCGCTCCAGACAGGCAAATGGTGACTTGAGCTCCAGCCATCCAAGGGATGTGTGTTTTGGTTTCCCCCTCCATGCTGGGTAGGGTGGGCCAAATCCTCTTGGTGTGGGAATCAGTGCTGTCTCCTTGGAGCCAGAGGGCCTCATCTTTGCTGGAGGTCATTTTCCCCTTCCCACATGCTGCTCTGTGCATTCCAGCATGAGGAGCACCAGGCAAGGCTGTCACCACAGCCTCTGTGCTGAGGAGGAAAACAGTCTGAGGACTTGGACACTTCTTCTCCCGAGCAGTGGCTGCCAATATCACCTGATTTTCTTTGTGCCTGTGCTATTTTTGCGTGTGTTCGGGGTGACGTGGTTGCAATCCATCAACGCAGTTTCCCCAGGTTGAAATTCTCCCCTCTCTTGTCCTTGGAAAACACCACAGGACTCGCATACTCGCTGCGAGGCTTCTTCCCAAGCAGGGGCAATCCCTGCAGTTGAGATCTCTTAAAATAAGTATATCTAGAAATCACAATCACCAGGATTTTTTTTTTTTCTGTTCGGAGTTTCTCCAAGCCAGATGTGAATATATCTCAAATCCAAACCATCACCAGCTTGCTGTGGTGCTCTCAAGGAGAGCAGGAGAAGGAATTGCACAAAGCCAGAGCAGCATCAAGGTGGCTGATGAATGCGAGTGCAGAGATATCCCATTTCTACTCCAAAAATCCCTGGGAAATCTCTTCCTGCACACCTCAACCCAGAGA
Source organism: Oriolus oriolus (assembly GCA_013400235.1). Taxonomy (NCBI): domain Eukaryota; kingdom Metazoa; phylum Chordata; class Aves; order Passeriformes; family Corvidae; genus Oriolus; species Oriolus oriolus. Next base: position 239,222 of record VXBT01009035.1, read on the forward strand.
CATCACCTTGCCCAAAGGAGTACACAGCAGAGTGAAAGGACAAAAATGAGCTTGAAAGAGGAAAATTAATTTGCTAACACACTATATGAGCTAGCCATGAGACTAAGAACAGACCTCCCTCCTCCTGCATCTATTTATCGAGTTGCTGGACCATATCTTCTCTAATGGACAGCCCCTCTAGTTTACTTCACATAGAGGACTGGATCTACTGTGCCAGTCTGGCAGATGTGTTTAAATAGCCACCTTTCTTATTTAAGCAAGGCTCATATTTTAAAGTAAGGGACACGCTAAAGACTGAGAGAATTTATTTTCTGGTATTAAATTTCTTGATTGGTTTAGAACTATATATATTATATATATATATTTCAAATTACAGCCTTCCAAGACTTTTCAAGATTTACAGTCCTTTAGCAGTGAATAATGGCTTTAGGACACAGAAGGAATATTTGAAATCTTTATTAAATTTTCTATATGATAGCTTCTCCTACTAATACAGGCAGACTTTGGGGTTTATCACAGTTTCTATCAAGAATCCTGATTTTCAGGGGTTTAGAACAATGTGGTCTTAAAACCTGCCCACAGCTAAAACACATTTTCGGTCTTATCACACCAGGCTTACAGTAAATTGGAATAGAAATTAGAAAAGTGCAAGAATAGTTATGTCATTTCTGGTTACTTCTTGTAGAAAGCCATAAAAGTTCAGAGTCTTGGCCAGCTGTAAAAGATAATGTTCCTTTCATCTCAGCGTTGCCTATCTGACAATTTATGTTTTTTCATGATGCTGAATTATCACTGCCTGCACATGGGAAACTGCAACGTGGAAAGAAAGAGACCTGGACCCTGGCTGGAAGCCTGGGGTGCAGTCACCCTCACCGTGCTCTTCTGTCCTGAGGAAAGATGGAAAGCAGGTCTTCCTTGGAAAGACACCTCCCTCTGTAACATCCTGTGGCAGCAAGCCTCACAAGTTTTACACAGAATTTAGCCATTTAACTGTTTGCTGTGTTAGTCTTTTGCCAGCACTGATTTCTCTTTGATTTGTGTTCTTAGCATGAAGCAAACTATGGTGATTCCCTGTAAAAGAATATAAAACTACAGAAACCTTATACATTTTTTCTTCTTTTTTTCTTTTCTTTTTTCTTAATTTTTAAGGGTTTGGTTTTGTTTAGTTTCTTAGTTTTTTTTGTTTTTTAGTTTTTTGGACCAATGGCAATATCTGTCTCCAGGTACAGCTGTAACAGAAATAACAACAAATGTAATAAATTACAGTATTCAGTAGAAGCTGATTTAACCACCCATTGCCAAAAGCAATGGATTATTAACATACCTGCCTATCAATAAAATATTGCTGCAATAGTTTAAACCTTTATTAAAAAAGCCCTGACAATATCTGTTGATGATTTTGCATTAAAATTGTTTTCAATTTGGAAGATGTTGCTGTGACCAGCTTGAAAGATGCCATTGAAATTTTTGAAAAATAGCAGCTGGTTTTGTGGTGGTCAAGCACGCAAGACCAAAAAAGATGCATTTCCATAAGGAGGGGGAGCTTTTCTGAGGCTTTGCTGGTCTCAGGACATAAGCAAAAGAAAGTTTATAGTTTCCAATTAACTCTTCTGTCAGAGATGGTCTAACAAATGCATATCTGATTTGGCTCAGAGAAGTTGTTCTTAGCTTTGAAGTATTTCAAACATAAAGAAAAGTTCTAACAGTGGAAAGACTTTTCTCCTTTTTTTCCATCTGCACCTGGCTTGTCTACTTAAACAGATGACTACAATGGCAAATGTTGTCTACAGCGAGGTCAGTTTGATACTTTTGGAGCCCTTTATTCAAAAAGGCTGCTTTTCCTAAGTAATTTCCAGATTTCATGTCAGTTGGAGATGGGTGATGTCAAACCCGCCAGCATTTCCCAGCAAATGTGAAGCCCCAGTTTTCCACCAGGCCTTCTACGTAGACAGACGAGTTTGTTCAGAAGTGGGCACTGTATTTCCCCTGGCAACCTTAAAGAGTTGTAGGCATTTCTGGCTTGGCAGGTGCCTGAGCAAGCCTCACTTGTGGGTGAGTAGCCACAGCTACGAGGCAGAGGTACTTGCCTGAAGCACTCTTTGTGTTTCAGAGAACCCTCTCTTCCTGTGAGAAGCCTTGGAGAGCTTTTGAGCATCCTTGCTCCCAATATTGCAAAAGTTAGAGCCTTGTCTCTGCCTGTCTCTCTGCATGAAAGCGCTGGGCAAAATGCATGTAAAGGTAGGAAGGAATATGCATTTCCATGTGCAGCGTGTGAGTGGGAGAGCTATTGACTAGCTGGGCAATTTCAAGTTGAAATTTAGGCTGACTTCAAGCAGGGACAGTGAAATCCTCCCTTTGCTGGAGGGCCGCTTTTTGCTCCTGCTCTCCCTTTTGCACATCCCTCAGTGGAAGCCCAGAGTTTCACCTTCCACCTCCTGCCTATCCCTCCCCTCAAAATAATGTGGACATGTGACATGAGGGTACAGGCTACACCCAGCCCGCTAGCTGTAAATTCCACGACCTGATATGAAAGCATCAAAAGGGTTTTCAGTTGTTTTAACTTACTTTTCTTCCCACTCTACAAGTCCTGGTGAGACTGATGCTGGAGTATTTTATTTTCTTTTTTTTTTCCCACTCCAGAATTATTCATGTGTTACCATTGTAAATGCTGCTGGATTGCTAATTAAATGCTATTTAGAGTTAGAGATGAATGAGAGTTTTGTATAATTTTTTTTTTTAAACACCAACATTTTTCAAGTATGTTCACAATCAGAAACGTATCTTCATAATTTGATTCAGAGGAAATGGCAACAAAAGATTTATCTACAGAGTAGTTCTCAACAATTCATCATTCCATAAATGTGCAGAGCCATCATCTATGTATAGGGATATGATTTTTGTCTTTTTGTTGGAATCATATATGTGTGTACTCACTGTTAAGCCTACCTGCCACTTGGGTGGCCAGGTGAAGTTCAAGGTCCACATGTGCATGGAGTTTTTAGAAAATGTTTTCTCTGTCCACCAAAGGCCCTAAACTTCACAAAACCACTGACTAGTCTGTGGGAGAGCAAAACATCAAGTCCAGTCCTGGCATGTCTTGAAGACCCTTTTTCTGTCCCAATGAACAGGAGAGCAGAGGTGACACTTTCGTGGTGCACCAACAGAAGAATGCTGCCTTTTGGGGCTGAACTCACGCACTCCTGTGTACTCCAGAAGATCCTGGTATCAGGGACTACAACAGCCTTTCCAGTTTTTCCTCAGTGACCGTACTCAGAATATGAATGAAGAATTTCACAGTGTTTGGGCCTTTTTTATTTTTTTTTCAGGAAACTTCCAGGTCCGCCGCTGTGTGGCAAAAGATGATCAAGCGAGCCCTCGCTGGTTGTGATCGCAGGAGGAAGGGCTTGAAAACCCAGGATGCGAATCAAAAGCAGCCAGTGTGTTATTTCACTGTCGCTGGAGGCTTGATTCATGACACTGTACCACTTGATGACAACGGTGGTGGCCTCTTCCACTCCTCTCTGTGCATCACCCCCGCGCTGCATTTCGCTACTAGCTGGAATCCTAAAGCTTGTCAGGGCAAGAGATATCTCTTGTGTACATATGTGTGTGGTGCCTAGAAAACAGGACTCCTGCAGAGAGCTCCAGCAGCACTGTTCTGCAGATGTTATTAGCAGCTCACTGTGACAAAACATAAAGGGCTGATCCTGCATCTAGGGACGGGCTCAGATCACATTTCTGGACTCAAAACACCCCTGAAGCTCCAGGGCGCTGAAAATCCGAGCTCAGCAATACACGGGATGTCCTTTACACCTGGAAAATCCCAGGCTGATGTTGAAACCTCTCTTCCCTTGCTGGTGTTTCTACAAGGTGCAGGTAACAACGCTACAGGCTGTGAAGACCTCAGCAAGAAGAGACTGGAAACTCAGGGTGTGGGTTTGTGTACTCTGAGGGTATAAATTAAACACTTCTCGTTGCTTCTTCTCAGTTCCTTATGTGTTAATCCAGCCATCCCCTATCAGTCCGTGAGGGGGGCTACTCACTTTCTCAGAGCATCATTTGTTTTCCCTATTCCTTGTTCCTGTCAGAGGGCAAACACTGCTGCTGTCACTTAGAAAAATAGGATTTTGCCTGCTGTGCTTGAGAAATCTTCAGCACCAGTCTGATTGTATAGGTTCCAGGAACTCCTGTTGTAAGGCTGGGATTCAGCTGACTGATCTATAGCTGCGAAGGTTCACTGCTTTACTGCACCAGCATAAAATGGAAATGTTGTAACATTCCCATCTGTGAAGACTTGCCAAAACAGTTTAGTGTTTCAAAAGCTGCGTACTGAACGAAGACAAGATCTCACTACAAGCTGTGGGAGCTGGGAGAGTTTATGAAGCAGAAAGTATGGGCTAAGGGAGAGATCAGATCGGTGATAGTTTACTGGCCTTGCAATTCTTTTAAGAGGCACTAATGGTAGTGGACTGCTACAGTCGAAGTAGACCCGGACTCATTTAAGGCAGTACCATGAAATTGGTTGCAATAAAATTATGCATTAAATGTGCATTATGTTTAATAAGACTGCATTGCACTCCCAATGTTTACTCTGTGCCCATTGAGGCTGATCCAATTTTCTAAAGTTCTCCAATTGGTTCGCTATCAGGTTTTCAGCCAGAAGGTCAAATTTCACTTGCTCTTAGTACATGTCTCCATTACTTTGCTAAGGCATTTACACTCCATATTCATTACCTCTTCTTTTTTATCTATCTCCTGTAACTTGACTGCTCCAAAACCCTCCCTGTAGGTGGCATGTTTGACACAAATGAGATCAGTCTTTAATAGATGTCAACTCAAGAACATACACACGTGTGAACACACACTTGCACAAAAGATGTAAAGAGAAAGAGTAGGGGGGAAGCCTATTTCCAGGCACACATTGGTGGTAATTTTATGTTGCTTCACCCAAGGTGCATGAGTGACCTCTGCGAAATCAAGGGTTTCAGGTATGAAACTGGGAATGTAAGTAGAGAGGCCGGAATATATGTTTAGAGCAGTATGTGATCATGACTATACCAAACTGGGAGCTGGATTGTTTTAATCAGAGACAATGATAGTTTTAGTGCTCCAAAAAACACATTATTTCCCAACATCTCAGCAAACTCTGTCAGCGCCGAGCTCAGTGTGGGTAGCACAGGCGAGGAACCAGCAGGCGAACTTTCTTCGGGCTCTGTGTTTCTCCGTAAATGCTTTAGCAGGAAAATACAAGCCTTCTTGTACTCTGTCCTCCTCTGTCAGGAGATCATGTTGAGAGAATGCAGCGTGTCTAACAAGTCTCAGCCAATAACGTGGCATTCATCACTCCGAAATGGTCTGTCCCTGTTAGCAAAGCTGGCTGGGCTGCCCAGAAGGAGCCATTGTCCGGGACACTCGGTACTCTGCCTTGGCAGGGAGGTCTCTGCCTAGTCTTCAGCTTGATTAGGTAGGGAAAATGCACTGGAGGCCCTAAAAAGTCTTGCCAAAGCCTCGGATAATGAAGCGTTTGGATTGGCTGGCTGCAAGGTATGTCCACCCTGCGGTCACTCACCGCTCTGCTGCAGACTGGTGCAGATGTGCCCACGTTTGCTGTAAAGCTGTCTGCTGGGTCTGCACACCCAAAACCAGCCCCAGGGTCTGCTGGGGAGCCTGCAGGGTGTGCTGGAGCATGGGAGCCTGGTCATGATGCCTTGGCCACCACAGAAGAGCAAAGTCACAGCACCTGGTGCTTTTCCCAGCGCCCCTTCTCCAGGGCATGTCTTGGTACCACTGGGACTGCTCCACACCAGCTGGACACCTCTCCTCAGCTGTGTCTCCAGAGGGAACCTCCCTGCATCACCCCAAAACTCATGGGGGCTAGAGCAGGGACATCCATCGCTTTTGCCCCTTCAGGTACAGACAGGGTGAAAATTCCTGCCACCTCTGTGCAGACAGAGCCACGTTTTGGTGTCGCTCTTCTGCAGACCACACAGTTACTGTGTGGAATTACCAGTCTTCAGGTTCAGGAGCGTCATTTGCTGCTGGGAGAAATATCTATATTCTTTTTCGAGTTTAAAATGCCTTATTTTCCTAAGATGTAGAGCATCTCACCTTTTTTATGAAAGCACTTTGGGTGTTGTGAGATGGATACCAAATCCAGTGATCTCCCAAAGCCATTGCTTTCAAAAATCCTCAGGGAAACTTTGCTACCCACCTCTCAGAAAGGCAATAACGTGTTCCCTGAACACCATCTTTCACATGTGGTGATCCTGACAGAACATTTACAAGGGTTTACACATGGAGCTCGGGGCATCAGCCCTCCTGTAGTGCTGTTCCTTGGGGTTCTGACTCGCCGCTGGTAGTGGGGAGGACCAAGAGGCTGAGCAGGAGACCTACCTGCCCCTGAGCTGCCCCACCCTCTGCAGCGCGTCTCCAGCCCATATGTGACACAAGTGGGTCCCCAGTCCCTTCAGATGGCCCAGAATAACCTTTGGCAGAGGACTGGGGCAAACAGCTGAGGCAGCGGCTGCCTTGGCTAAATCCGAATCCATCTGCAGGCATGAGTCAGAGCCCTAAATCTATGTGCTTCTAGCCCCCACCTGCCTTGCACTTGTCCTTTCATTTTTCCTCCAACACTGAGCAGTGGGCCTGTTTTCTCCTGGCTCACTGTCCAGGCTCTCATGCAGTGCTCATCTTATCTCAGTTGAGATATCACATTGCTGCAGAAGGTAGTGCTGCTGTCAGCTGACCCCATGCCTGTCCCAAAGGTCCCACCATGGAGGGACGGGGTCAGAGAGCCCTGAGGAAGAAAAGGGACAGCTGTTCCTTTGGCTGCCTTGGGAATCCTGGAGGAGATGTGTGCAGTTAAGGTTGCACCTCTCAGGAGTCTTCCCACTCTCAGGCAGCCAAAGGGTCTTGGCTTCGCCCAGATTTCCTCAGTGGACCTTGTGTTTTGGATGTAGGTATTCCCCGCTCAGGAGGATGTGTTCACACACACGTGTAATTATTCTGCTTGGCTTTTCCTCTGGGATGCAGTTTTCTGCTTCATCCCAGCTGTTTGTGTTTGGTACTGCTAAATTGAGGCTGAGGGGTTGAGGAAGGACTAAACCTCATTGGTGTCTGCTAGTCAGAGACTTACAAAAAAAAAAAGGATACAGTTTTGATTTTGGTAAATTAGATTAAATTGCTGAGAGCAACAAAGGCAGGCAGCCTCAGCTATCTGGTTTCCATGCATAGGAAAGGACAACCTAATCCTTTTCTCCCTGAAATCAGCAGATGGGATCTCACTGAACCCAGTCTGCATTGTGTCAGGCTACAAATAAATGCTTCTTATTCTGGTGTTACGTTTCTTTGTGGTTGTTGTTATTGTTGCTGTTATTGTTGTTATTATTATTGTTGTTGTTGTTGTTATTATTATTATTATTATTATTATTATTATTATTATTATTATTATTATTATTATTATTATTTAATAGTATTATTAGCGCAATCTTTGCATTTTTTTCTTCCCTTTGTCTTTTCCTGACTTACTTTTGCACCATTGTGCTCCACCAGAAGAGTGGGCTGTGGAACACGTCTGCACGATGAGAGATGGTCCATGCTATTATATTCCATGATTTACATATAATTTTATAACTTACATATAGTTGGTAGAAGGCCAGTGTAGTCATGAAAGCACAGTTGATATACACTTTTTATTAAAACTCCCTTATCAAATAATAGTTGCTCACAGGAGAAAAAAAAAGGTAAAAGGATCTGGCCTCCTTTATATCAAATATAGATTTGGATCTCAATGATTTGTGGTTTGGGACTATTTTTTAAAATAGTATATATAATTTGCCACAACCAAGCCAGTCAACCTTAAAATCTTCCACGGTCCTGTGCAGGAGAAAGTGAATGCTAACTCAATGAAAAAAAAAGTTCCTTGTGACTTGCATGGAGCCAGATTTACTGTAGGAACCCACAATGTCCTTCAGTGCAACCATCAAAGCAGAGGCAGTAAGACACCAAGACATACAGCCCTCAGTTCAAAGGACAATAAAGCCCTGTTTCAGCACAGCACAAGCACAGTCATTTCAACCTGAGTCAGTGTGAGGCTGTAATCCAGGAAGGTGCTTACACACATGCCTGCCTGTAAATAAATGCTTAATCCCATTGGAATCAACTGGGCCCCAGCTCAGCTTGAGCTTTCTTTGCTGTGCTGAACTTAAACGTACGCAGTGAAGGGAAAATTGCTCACAGCACCCTCATCTTTAACAAGCGTGATGGAAAAAGTTTGCAGTGAAATCAGCAGGATTTCGGCTAATGTGATTAAGTGCCTTTTGGAATCCAGATTTCTGCAAACCCAGGCCCGTGGATGCTGTTCAAAGCCCGCTGAGGGCAACGGGTGCTGGACCAGACCCTGAATGTAACTGGGTTTTCTCACACTCCTGCAACTTCAAAAAAAAAAAAAAAGAACAAACTGAAAAGATTTGAGAAGGAAAGGGTAATCAAGGGTGTGTTTTATTGCTTCACCACCTTTCAGAAAAACAGCTGGTGAACGAAACAAATGAGGTTATGAGAAAGTAGCTGGTTCCAAACTGATTGTTTTATTTCTCTTCTCCAAACAACCTGCAGGCTGCTAGCTCTGGTTTCTGCTCTCCCCAGAACTAACTGAGATCAGCAGGCTGAGGATCATGTGAAGAGCAGAGATTACGCAGGAATAAGCTGTTCTCTCACTCCTTCCAGCCCTGCTCTTTTCTGTGTTCCCTGATGAAATATAAGGTTCCTTCTCCTTGTGTTTAAACGGAAGGATCTTTGTGTCTGATTAAAACTAAATAGAAACTGGAGGACTAGATGTTGTCTGTGGCTCATACCCATATGTCCTATAAACCTCTGGCAAGCATGTGAAGAGTTCTCCAAACTGACAGTGCACACAATGTCCAAATCTAATTTGAACTGCATGGTGCAGCTTCAGCTTTCAATCACACAGCACTTCCTCTAAAACACTGTCTGCAGCTACATTTCCAAATTGGGACATTTTTGAAATTGCTCATCACGCAGCTCCCTCAATAGACCAACATATGTTTCAGCAGAATCAACAGGCTGACAAACTCCAGGCCACTGAGAATTTTATGTATCAGGGAGCGCGTGTCGCACATGAATCAAAGTGCATGTCATGCTCCGGGACTCGGTGTGTGTACGTCTAGAAACATTTTCCAGCAATGGTTATTAATTATTGAGATGCTGTAAACAAGTCACCCTTCCTCACACATCTTGTTTCAGCTCTATGAAGCAACAGAGAGCTCATGCCAAAATGACATAGTCAACCCGGAAAAGGCTCACCCCACCTGCTTCAACTCCAAGCTCTGTGAATGATCTTATTGTGCTTGGTGGCACATGCTTGTTAAAATTAAGGACTGTTGTCAGTTTTTTGTGGGATTGACATGTGAAACGCTTGGAGAAGCCAGGGTGGGGGTGGGAGGGTAAAGGAGACCAGTCATCTGCATGGTACAAAGGAGAGGAGTTCCAAAGGTCTGGGGATCAGTTCCCATTTCCATCTGAGGTTTGGCCCTGTGGCCTTTGCTCAGTGTCTCAGCAATGAGGACATTACTCGTGACTGACCTCTGGGAAGTGCTCAGAGACAAAGGCTGATGAGCACTATTAAAAAAAAAAAAAAGGGCTATAAATACTAAATAAAAAAGTTTACTTCTGCTGACTAATACGTGTTGCCCTCTATCTTTTACCACATCAGAAATGAGCAGTTTAACCACTGCACAAAAACACTGAGGTAACAACTTGGTTTCAGCATGGACTTGGAAAATGGTATTTGTGAACAGGGAGCTGGGGAAAAAAGGGACCTGTGAACTGAAGAGTGAGGTGGAAACCCATTTCTGCTTCCTCACTGCTTGCAACAAAACCATCTTTTACATAGGTAGTTGATTTTCTTCATGAAAGGCTTTATTTTGCCTTCAGTTGGGGGTTAATTTTAAGACAAAATTGTGGTTTTGTTTGTTTTTCTGTTGAGAATGGCTCTCAGAACAAGTGGCAAGCAGTAGGGATGGTGACTTTTCATTTCACTTTCTTCTGGAGGGACATCTATGAAATATTTACTGATGTCTGTCACAGATGGGCCATCCGAGATTGTATCATGGAGAGCATCTCCTGTGCCAGACAGACCTTCTGTCTGAATAGAGCTGAATGCCTTCATTTCCCACATACTAAACAAAAAAAAAAAGTTTTTTTTAATAAAGGGGATCTATTGGGAGCCCGAATTAACAGCTGTATTTGGAATTTTGTTGTTCTAATCTCATTTCCTCCCTGCTGGTGGATGGCCCTTTTGTCATTTTAAAGCACAGTGGCTCACCTAAGCTGGGCATTGCAGATCTCAGAAGATGGAAACTGGGAATCTTGAGTCTTGGTTTGGATTCTGTGGTGTCTTAACAAACTGCAACTGCATCAGGAAGTCAATCCTATTTTTAGGGCTGCAGGGTATCTAAGGAAGCACACTGGTTTCCATACACCTCTTGGGGCACATGGAAAGGGGGAAAATGCTCCACTGAGAGATTTGAGGACCGTATTCCCCCAGCTGTGCTGCTGTTATGCCATGCTACTTAGGAAACTTCTGTTCTCTCTCAGAAACTCAGCTTCCCTATCTGAAAATTTCAGTGTTCATATCTTTCTCCTGCTGTAGGAAGTGTAAAGTGATGCCATGGAAAAGATACAGAATAATTGTTTTATGGATACATCACATATAAACAAACAAAAAATTAGTGACACTTCTCAGAGGCATTGCTTAATCCAGTGACATGTATGCACCAACGTGCCAAGTTGGATACCCCTAAAACTTTTGCTCATCTGACTTTTGTTTCCAGAAATTGCCCTTCTGTTGCTTGTCTCACTCTACCACGTGAAGGAGGAGACAGAAAATTCCAGGAGGAGGGCCCATCACATGGATGAGCTCATGTTCCTAAGGTGTTTATCCAACGTTTCTTTTTGGTTAGGAAAATTTCCGAGCTGTGCTTAAGAAGGCCAACTCCCTCTCCTTGGGTAGCCCTCTCAAATGTTTGGCTTTTGTTACTGGCGTGTTACTTCAGGTCAGCAGCAGCAATCTAGAGCAGGTCCTGCTGTCACTGTGGTGGGGATGAGCGTGGAGAAATGTTTTCCAGTGCTGGAAAACAGAATGTCCACAGGATGAAACACTTGGTGTNCTTGAACTGTGCAGGGACTTTGAGTCCTTGGGCTTTGGTCTGGGGAACCTGGCTGGGGTTTGGCTTCCCCAGTGCTCCAGTTGGCACAGCGTTGTAGCCACGCACAGGGGAATATGTACCCAGCAAGTAGTCCTTCACATAATGGATATAAATATGATTCTTGGAATTTACCAAACAATAGGCAAGAGCAGTATTCCCAACAGGCTGGAGGGGAGCAGTTAAGTATGAAGGAAACACCTGCAGAAGTGGGTATCCATTGTTTCCTTTTGATGTTTATCACTGTGCCTAAATCTGGAAAGAATAGGCTTTTGGCCTTCAAAAACAATTTCCTTCCTAGCCTGTATTGCCTGGAGGAATCTGTCCTTCTCAAGCATTCCTGTTTTGGAGACAGTGAAAATTATCTCTCTGCCTGGGTGAAATTTCATCTCCGACTCCTCTCCAGACCAAGCAGGTGACTTTTATGGATCAGGTCATCCAAAACGAACGGCTGTGGTCAGTGGCACTGGTGAGGTGCCCCTCATGGTGGCACATTCTGATTCGCAGGACATCAGGCCAGCAGCAGCAGGAAGGCGTGGAGGTGGATGGAGATTGGGACCAGGCCGAGGCTGCCACGTGAAGGTTTCCAGACCCAAGGGCCTGACAGGCACAGTCCCATCCTCCAGCGTTTCTTTAGCGCTCTGACGGATGAAAAACCACCAGGAGACAAAGGGACGGACCAGCCCTCCTGCATTTTTGATCAGCAGAAGGGCCTGACCCCCGCAGGCTGCGAGGTCATGGGCAGGCCCTCCCTTTGCCTTGTCACCTTTGGAGACAGAAAGCATATCTCCAAAGCCAGCCACCTCTGCAAGCCCCTAAATGCTCACACAGCTGCAGGAGCCCAGCTCTGCCCACTCTCCCTTCTGGCCAGTCCCACTGCTGCTCTGGCTGCCTGAGATTTGTCTTCTCTTTATAGCACCTTTTATTATTCTTTTGACAGGCCTTGAATAGTGACGATGAGGAGGCAGGGGCAGCCGTCCAGTGCTCCCAGTGGTGCTGTTCAGCTGCACGGTTGTTTTTTCTCAAGCTGCCAGCTGGTCCTGACACTCTGCTTGTTTTCTCCCCCCTCAGGAGGCATTCTTTTGGTGGAAGTTACCTTGCTGACATTTAAATGGAGCAGGGAGTGCTGCTGAGCTGCCTTCTCCTCCTCCTCCACAGGAGCTGTGCTGCCAGCTTTCTCTTTGACCATGCCCCACCACTCCTCACCCAGTGCTTCTGAATGCACAGCAACCTCTTCCATTCCTTACCCAAAATCTTCCTTTTTTCCACTCTTCCGGCTATCTTTCCTCAGGCTTTAAAAACTCTGGAAGGAAAGTCTTGATTCTCTTCTCCTTTATGCTGATAGAAACAGGAGCAAGGCAGAAAATGGATGTAAACAGGACAGCTCTGCACATGGCTGTAGTTCTCTCCCTTCTGCTCCTTCAGCCCCTGATGAGGGAGGCAACCCTTTATTTAGGCTGCCCCAAACCACAGGAGGTGACAACCACACGCACAGTGCATGGCTGACAGATCTCAGCTCACCCTGCCTAAACTGGAAATCAGTCACTGCAGTCACCCCATGGTCATTTGTGCCTTGCACTGGATTATCATCTCTGTGTACAAACTTCCTTAATGTCTCACAGACTTCACAAAGTTTGGGCAGTGCCAGCCTGTGGCTGTTGGCAGTGTTCTTCATGGTTATGGTCAAAGTGATGTCTTTTTCCAAACAAGGACTACAAAAGCACATAGGTTTGGTAGCCATCCACCTCCCCCTGAACACCACAGCACACATTTGCCCCCCAGACTCCAAAATTCCTCCCGTGCTGTTGTTTAATGTGGCAGAAACCTCTAAGTTGCTGGGATGACCAAGAGGGCACCAATCACATCCACAGACCAGGAAGGGCTGTCTGAGAAGAGGGGATGTGGCTGGGAGGCAGGGCCAGGGGATCACATCTGGTGCATGTCAGGTGTGTGATGAAGGCCATGTTCCTGCTATGGCTTTTCCACCTGGCCTCCTCTGCTAGTCACCCCCATCACCACTGGACAGTGACCAGAAGTGGGTTTATTGATAAGCTCAAACCAAAAGAAAAAAATAAGCTCTCAATCTCCTTCAAGATCACTGCTCTTGCAGTGAATATGGATGGTAGTGAATTAGTGTAACACATTGTATATTGGATATATTTCATATTATGAGTTGGAATGTATTTTTTTTTTCTGGTTTTTTTTTTTTTTTTTTTTCCTGCATGTTCTGGCCCTGGTTACTACAGTGCACTGTGATGACAACAAGTTTACTGATGTCACCTTTGGTTAGCATGGTTTAGCAGCTATCAGGAAGCACCAGTCAGAGCAGATCAAAATGTGCCTCACCCCCGCCCCCCAGGTTTATTTACAGCAGCAGCATAAATCCATATGAGACTGTCATCTCATTCAGACTGTAACAACCACCTGAAAACTAAATCCATCTCCCTGCTGCTGTGGCAAATCAGCCTGAGAAGTCTCCAAGGTTCTCCCTCTTCAGCAGGATATCAAGGAGGTATTCATGCAGCTGCATTTGAGTTTGCAGTGCACAGCAAGGCAGCCAGGAAAACACATTAAAGCGCCACACCTGGACGAGCAGGTTGGTCAACAACACCAGTCTGTAAGTATTTTTGGATTGGTCCTAAATTATATGCAACTTTTTCCCAGCATTTGTCATGTCTGCTCATGGAGTAAGTACCACAGTGCAACTGTGGCATTTGTATGTGTTTATGCAGCCAGCAGAGTAAGGATCCTTAAAAATTTCAACCTCTGGTGTTTTTAAATACATACTTCTCATTGCCTAAATCTCTTGACATGTGCTGTGGCTTGCCAATGCATCCTTTTGATGTTATTTACGTCTCAGCATCACCAGCAGACCCCAGCCACAGCTGATTCCCACTGAGTTCATCCCTGGATTTATCGCGAGAATCCAGCACCAAGACCTTCATCTAAGGCCACAGGTGGGAAAGCTGCTGAGATGAGCCTGGCTCTGCATTTAATGCTGGCCACAGAGCATTGACTTCCTCCTGAGCACTGAGGTGACAGAGGTTTCAATTTCTAAGCATTTTCCTTGGACCTTTAGTTTCTGTGAGTTTAGTCATGCTGGAGCAGTTGTCTTGCTTCCTCTCTGCCTCTCTGACTCTTCTGAGAAGACTTTTAAGTCACTAATCAATGCAGCCATGTAGAGCAGGAGCAGAGCAGTGCTGGGATTACAGCAGTGCAGAGCAATGCAGTTGCACCTGGAGCAGGGCATTTACTCACTAAAATAAAAATGGGATGCAAAAATCTGAAAGGGAAGATGACACAGTCCAGTGGTCGATTTATGAGATGTTCATGTGGTCTTTCCCCAGCCAGATCCAGAGAGCTTGACTCAGTTCTCATTATGCTTTGCACTTCAGAAGATGCACTGGAAGAAGAGGAAAGAAATCCTCTTGGCTGTACATCTTTTGACTAAGCTGAGGCCAACATTTTACTGAAGGGTACCAGTTGTGGAGAAAGTAAGGGACATGCAGATGACTATAAATGTTCCTGATGTAGAGAGAGACTGGAACATTGGTCAGGATTACGATCTTCTGGTGCAAGTTGTGTAAAAGTGACCCAACAGTTCTCATTTAACCTGCTTCATCTGAAATTTGCTACCTAACCTGGCTTATTCTCTTTCACCACTCTCCTACAAACACCTCATCTCCTCTACAGCGTTTCAGCAGATAAAATTACTCTCTCTCATTCCTGCCACTGCTCCAGAAGAACTCTCAAATGGATATAGCCATGCTGGCACTGAACAGCTTTTCTTGGTTCAGCCCTCATGCTTTGCAGGTGTGATGTAACCAGACTAACAGGATGACTCCCTGTTGCTGTCTGTACTCGGAAACGATAACAGCACAGGGTCTCCAGCCTCAGTGAATTCTTAGTGCATCAAATGTCCATGGTCAGAGTCAGGCTAGAGCTCGAAACAGCCAGATGGACAAAGTCACAGAGTGTCAGGTGAGCAGCATTTCTAAATTACACACAGAACATCCATCAGAAGCATTTGTACGTCTTTATGCTGACGATTGGTTGCTTCTCTTTGTCACTGGTTCATCACTCTACCTACAGAATGTCTGATGGCTCTAGAAGAACCAGTTTACTTTTATCCTTCACATTTTTGCACATTACAGCAGTACTTTGCGTGAATTTTTGAGCAATTTGGTCTTTATTTTTTAATGTTTGCTCGCCCTTGTACCTTACTCCCTTTTTGCCCACTCTTTCAGATTAAAATCTAAGCCTTTTTATTCATTTAGTTTTTTGTACCCAGGGAAAAAGTATTTTTTTTTTCACTACAGACATTAGTGATTATGTAAAAACTCTATATTAGTCTAGATTAATCCACCACGCAGGTAGTTTTAAGCAAGCCTCAGCTGGCCTCATAATGATTACAATGAAACAGCAGGTCTTGCAAACCTCATAAGAGTTGCAATTAAGGATTCCTGAGAGATACAAGCTGATATTCCTCTGTTGGCTTCTTGGGCATTTCCCCAGATTTATTGGGTTTTATGATCATATACGCAAGCTGTGATTACGCTTTTAAAAAATAAATAAAAGGAATTAAAATTCAAAATGTTGAAAATCCTGGAAATAAATTGTAGAAATGATGAGTGTTCTGGCTTGACTTACAGCAAGCACTAAGGTTTTCCTTCTGCCACTTTTGCAGCGCACAGTTTAGAAATCTGTGTACGAATCTTCCGTGTCTCCGTGTCTTTACAATGAAACGATACTTGGCCACATTCCAGGTCTCAGAGAGCTCAGCAGTTTTGTGCAGGATATGTCAAGTTAAGGGAAATTTGGTAGGGGCTGAAAGCTCGGTGGGAGAGGAGACAACAGTTGTTTTGAGCCTCTCTTGAATTGCAAAGCACAGCGCAGATGTACGCAACGCCACGGTGAAGCAGCTCAGCTTTGTCTCCGCCAGCTGACTGTACTTGTGGGGTGCTTCATCAAAGGGTATCAGGAACTGGTCACTACACTCTGGATGCCTGAGGTGACCACCTAAAAGCAGAGACTAGACAAGTACAAGGGAATAAAGGTAGGTGTTTATTTGAAGGGCCTTCAAAGGTACACCCTGGGCAGTCAAAAGGCTCCACCCAAGATGGACCCTGGGTCATGGGTTCTTCAAACTTTCTTAAGTTTGGTCCATTTGCATATCAAGGTTAATTGTCCAATTACAACCTCAGTTCATGATGTAATTACCCCAAGTTTGCTCCTCTTCAGATGCTTTTAGTTTACACACTTGGGGCCTGGTGTCCTTGGGGAGCAAACCTAGAAAGGCTTTGTTATGTCTGACCAGCATGAGAGAACAGCAGCTAACAGGCCACATGGAACTTCAGAGTTACACACTAGGCAGCACAGGATTTGAAAAATATAAAAGTTAAAACCCAAGGCATCACTCTAGCCAGAGGAACTGCACCATCAGAAAAGCTGAGAGCCCTGGGGGATCTGCACTGGGCAGCAAGAGCTGTGTCCAGGGTCAGTTCTGTGCTGCTCAGACTCTGGAAGGGGCGGCTGAGGTGTTGCAGGTGTGGCTGTGAGTGCAGCCTGGGGCAGGCAGATCCGTCCACCCCGCTTCCACCCCACTCCAGGATGGTCCAGACTCAGAGCTGCTCGTTGCCAAGCCCCAGCAGGGCGCTGGTACGCCCCACGGTTTTGGGTTACATTCATGAGGAAATGGGCCTGATGCCGGGGCCAGCGTCTTTTCCTCGTCATTTCTCAATCCCTTCAAGACCATGGCAAGTGGTTTGGTGCCGGGTGACAGAAGAGACAGAGTGACTGCATCTCCCTCAAAATGCTGAGGGAGGCTTCCAGAGCAAGGTTTGCTCAGAAGAGCCACCCTACCTGCTGTATGAACGTGCCTAGAGGCAACCAAGCGCAGTTATTTTGGGATTTAGAACTGTTAGAATTCAACAGTGAAACCACTTTTCTCTGTTTCAGTCACTTGTCATGGTGAGTTTTCTGGGTTATGACAAAATAGGAACATATATTAATGGAAACAAAGGACTTCCACTATTTTTTCAAATATAGGGGTTTTTTTTCTCCTCAGGCAGCAATTTCTACCTGATTACAATATTCACCAGTTTGTAAGTATTTCATTTAATAAAACAAATCCTTTTTCAAAAGTTGTTTTAACAGAGCTTTATAAGCTTTCATTGCTCAATGAAACTTAGTTTACAAGGTATGTGACTGGGAGTCATTCTTCAAATCCCAATTAAAATACATATATAGTTTGGTATTTTTTAATTATCTCAATGTAAAACAAAATTGAGAGTTTATAAGTTTCAGATGGATTCTTGAGGGTTTATAACTTTGATCTAAAAACGAAATTGCACTCCTACCATTTTCTTAAAACAAAACAAAACAAAACAAAAAATCAAGGAAAACTGAGAAAAATGTGATTTTAAAACTGATTACAGCAGGTATGCAGTAAATTTTGTCCACACATTTTATAAGGATTTTTACTGGCACTGATCCTAGCCATGGCACCACATCAAAATCTATAATTGGTCCACAGGTGCTGATCCATTCCCCGACTCATTCTTCACTCAGAAGACTGCTGGTAGTCTGTGGCTCCCAGGGCTGGACTCTGCTGTCGTGCCCAATGGTGCAAATCCACAGATAGTTCAATTAAAACCTACAGATGATTTCTTCCGCCAAGAAGCAAAAATACACTAAAGCCTCCGTCCTTGCTTTCCCTCAGATGCTGTCCCTCAGTGGAATAGGCTCTGGTAGCACAGTGGGACACGGAGAGCCCCGTGTTCTGCATCTCTTCACTGTAGAAGACAGAAAACAGCCTTTAAAGCAGGGCTTTACCCACTGAATGCCAGAGGAGAGGCTGCAGATGTGGTGCACCCAGAGCTGAGCATCAGACGCACGTGAGGCACTGGCAAGCCTGGGATGAAGCCAGAGCAGCCTGGGTGAGAGAGGGAAAAAATGGAGAGCTGCCTGCTGGACCACGCACAGGCTCTCCCAGCAGACAAGCAACGAGCATCAGGAGGAAATGCAGCTCATTCAAGAGTTTTTAATAGCCAGCTCCCCAACTGGCTGTAATTTTAGCAGCCAGTTTAACTAGGCTGGACTGAGCTTTTTCCAGCACAGCTCTGTTCAAAGAAAGCTGGAGAAATTCCTTTGCCTGCCCAAGACCAGATGAGAAGCACATTTCTCAAAGGAGGTTTTACAGTGACACAAATGAGACCCAATACTACAATTACCACCTCGAGCCCTGTGTGTATCCTTCCGCTGGTAGCATGCATTTTCCCAGCCTCTTAGTCTCCTGCGTCTGAATGTGCTCTTACATCATGAGTGCAGCAGCTTTAAGTTTCCTTCTGATCACATTCCTTTCAGGATGGAATTTTTGGGAAACAAATACAATTTCAGTCAAGGCTGGACTATGGGATGCCTGTATTTTCCCATTTTGCAAGGGGCATTGTATTGCACCATAATCCTGTTTTGCCTGGAGAGCAGATCCATTTCCTCAAGTCCTGTTGGGAGTAAACCAGAATCTTCTGAGCATTGTTCACAGTTTTGGCTTTGAATTAAGCATTCTGAGAGCAGCCCCCTGTGGGCCAGACTGTCCCCTTCTTATTCAGATTCATTCTGGTGAGCAGGCACACCCATTTCAGTCAAGGGAACCTAGATGTGAGCAGATCATCAGTGTTTTGGTCTTTGCTGTAGACCCACAGCAAAGGCAGGAGGAAAAGGCATTTGCAGAGATGCTTGTCTACAAATGGGACCAGTGCAAGGATGCTGGAAGTCTCAGCTCTTCTTGCAATGTGGACAAAGGGCATAAAACTCACGGCCAGCTCATCTTCGGGTGGTCCCTTGCTTTGTGACTCACCTCCTGAGCTCAGAAGTTTTCAGTTTCTCTGGAATGTGACTTGGTTTGTCAGCAGGCCTAAAGCAGGTGCCATCAGCCAACATCTAAATCACCATCCCAAATCCCCTTGGCCTGTGTGAATCAAACACTTCCCTACTGCATGTTTAAACATGCCAGGGTCTCAGTGCACGCCGGCGAGAGCCAGAGACTTCGGGCTAAAGGTGACCAACTAATTTCTCTGTGCTATCCCACTCCTCCTCTTTTTCTCACAACAGCCAAGTGTTAGCACATTACATCATCGAGCCTTTGAATTTCCCTGCTCTTGTCATGTTTAAACTCGATTGTCTAACACTCGCCTCTCGCGCTGTTGCCTCCAAGCTCCTGCAGTCAGCAAACCCACTGCTGACAGATGGTGGGGAAAAGTGGGTTGAGCTGGACAGCTTCCAAAAACTATGTCTAGCCACATGATATGTAAAACACAGGCTCTCATTTAAAATCTGGTCCATTTTTGTTTCTGTTGATCTTTTAGAACTATTTTTATTTCGGGGAGAGTTATTTTCTGTTGGGGATCTTTGTTTGTTTGTTTGGGCCAATGACAAGAGCGTTCTTTCTGGCTTCTGTGCCCTGCTTTTGGCAGTTTCTGAACTACCAGACAGGAAATTCTCCAAAGTATTGCAGCTGATAATTGGCCCCTTTTACTGGAACAGAGATAAAATGGAATAGCTTTCTCAGGTCCTTCCCTTCATATGGAGAAACCCACAGTAATGCACACAAAAATCTTCAGCCCAGAAATCCTCAGCAAGGGCCACTGATTGATGAAATCTCTGTCAGCCAACGATCTGACCATTGCAAAGACAGCATCTGGAGCTGTAGCTTATTAGTACTCATTTTTTTTTGCTAAGTATTTCCCTCTGAACAGTGCAATACATCAAACCGTTTCCAGCAAAACCTCTGAAAAGGCAACATTACTTCAACAGAAGGATATGACTTTCCATCAAGCCTCGAAAAATATTTATGAGATGGTTTTGTATTTATTTACTTATTTGTTGGAAAACATTCTTTTTCTCTCCCAAGTTAAAATTAAGACATGTATCATGAAATGTCACAGCTCATTTTCTTGGAGGACCTAAGGCTAGGAAGGAACACAAGCAAGGTAAGAGTGTTATATTTGCTACACTTTCATGTTTTTAAAAGATCATCTCAACCCTCAAGATGAACATATAAAATAACAAAAAATACCCCTTAGTACATTACTAATACAGTATCATGTTGGAAATAATCTTGAATGATCCCTAAGCATCCCTTCAGCCAGCTTTATTTTCCACCTGGGACAGGATGTGAAAAGGACAACCCCACTTTTACTTGTTCCTGTGTATCTAATCAGGAATTTGGATGGCTTCAGTGGGAATGGAGACCACAGGTGAAAGCAAATATTGGAAATTTTGTTCCTAAAATATTGTTCCTAAACACAAGTGTAATGGGCAAGGCGTTGTGTTACAGAAATGATCTATCTTGTGGTAAAAATGGGCATCTACTGTAGGGGTGTGTGCTGCTGTATAGTTGATGATATCAGGCCAGAATGACTAGTATTAATTAATTGTATTAAAAGATAATGCCAGCTTCAAGGTTCCTTCCACAATGGCTGGAACATGATCCTGGGAACTTTCCTGCACCCATGCATGCACAGCAGAAAAATCCTAACACCTTGATATGAAATGCCCACATCACATAAAAGCAAAAGCAGATCAGGAAATAATCAGGAAAAAAATTTTTGCAGAGATACATTTCCTTGGGTTTTTATGCAAGTGGTTGGAATGTTGTCATATACAATTTTAAAGATAATTCTGAACAAATAAAGAGCTTACTTAAATGTTTCTTTAAAAAGAATTCCAAACACCACATTTTTTGTGAAGTTTTTAATGCCTTAGACTCAAATTATGGAGGTTCCATAAAAATGAAAGATAAATTAAAAATTAATATATTTTTCAAAAACGTTGTCATCGTGATTTAGAGGGAAAAAGCAAAAGTCTTAAGGAACTTGGTAAGAATTTCTAAAAATATTTTCAGAAATATTCTTTTCAGAAAATTCCAGGCCTATTTGGGCACCATAACTGCCCATTCTGGGAATGAATAATAGGTTTACATTCACCACTGTCAGCTTCTATATATGCAAAAAACACCATGCCATGAAAAAAATGCATCACTTTGGAGTTTAAATATATGTAGAATGGTATTGTGCATGCTCACACATTTAAAGTCTTACTGGCCCTGGGCTGGATCGCAAGAAATATTCAAATTGATTGAGAGCTGCTTTCAGAGGACTTCCCAAACTTAGAGGAAGAAAATTACGAAAGAAATGACAATTTGAAGCTGCTTTCAAATTGTTAGTTAAAGTATAGATATGGTGCAAGGAAAGTCATAAAGCTGCATATATTTCCTCTGTGTGGTGATAAGGCCTGTGTGATAATTCACGGAGCTATACAATAGTAGATGTATTCAGCACTTGCAAATATAAAGAGATACGGACATTTAAAATTGGGGTTCTTTTTAATGTTTTGGTTTATTTTCCTTCCTTGGTTTGCAAAAAGATGCAGTTTTTATTTGTAGTGAAATTTTTATATATATATAAAAAATGTATCGGTGACATTTTGATTCAACAAATTCAAATTCCACCAATATGAGTTCCAGGGTTCTGCTGTAAAGCTGAGCTATCAGAGCAAGAAAAGAAACACTGACTTGAGACAAAAACTGGACAAGGACTTTACCTTTCTTTATTTTTTTTTTCCCCCTCTTTCTTCCTTTATATGCTTCAGGTGTCTCAGATAGTCATCCAGACCTTCACATTGGGCATAAACACCTTCTGGAGCAGATCAACAGCAGCATTTGACTGTCACGTGTGGTGTTGAGTGAAATCCCCTTATTTCCTTGTGCCCCACATCATGGGATTTGTGGCTGTGCTGTGCTCTGCAATGGTTGTGAAATATAGAGAAGAGGAGGAGTAAAAAGGAGTGGAAACATGGAACAATAAGTGATTCTGTGAGAGGTCAGAACAGAAGAGACAGGGAGGAAGGGAAGGGTAAGGCCAAGAAGCACCCCAGGGGGCACATACACATGAGCATTCTCCTTTTATTCACAGGCATCTGGCAAAAGGTGTCAAATGACCTTTCAGAAATCATTTCAGATCAGTCAGAAAAGGGGCAGCACAGGGACTGTGCCACTCTGTCCTTCAGCATAAGCAGATGCAGCACCTGGTGAAATGGATGGGCACAGCCACCCCACCAGCTGCCCTGGAAATCACTGGAATTAAGACCTGAAGAACTCAAGGCAAGGGGAAAAAAAAAAAGACTACAAAGAAAAGTCATCTAATATCTAATAAATAAATAAAGGCCCTGAGATAGGGGCAAGCTAAGGAAAGGTAGGCCCTGATCCAGAAGCACTCTTAAGACACTGTAAATGGCTCGAAGCATAGAAGAAGGCAAGTACTCAGGAGCTAAAGTGCTTTGCTGGAGCAGGGTCTTTGCACATAATAGGATAACTGGATCCTGAAGATGGTGGAATGTGTTTTTAGTGCAGGAACAGGTTAGCCCTGAACTTTTCCATTCGAGCTAGGTGTTATTATTTCCTCAGCTGGCTGGCTCGAAAGCAGTCTGGTCCGTGCAGTGGGAGGTGTCTGAAGGAATTACTCTCCAGCGGGAAGCAGAGGGAGATTCAGCAGGATCAGAGATCAGCTGCAGGAGAACAGCAGACGGGAAGGCTCATCAGCTTGCCCCAGTCAAACTGAAGCTTTCAGCAGTGCCAGCAGAACTCTTGCCAAGGAACCAGCCTCCCTCAGAGCCAGGGGGGGCAGATCTGTCCTGCTGCACAACTGGCCCGGTGTCCCATTTCACAGGGACAGAAAAGGCGGATTCTCCCAGTGGCCTTGCAATTCCTGCAGTATGTTTTTTGATTTCACAGCTGACGGTTCCAGCTCTTTGATGGCACACTCGGATCCATAATATTTCATGGGAAGCAGGCAGAAACAAACACACACTCGTCTAGTCACTAATTGCCAGTGAAACAGCATCTCCCACCGTTTGCCAGCCCTGTCCCTGGTGTGCCCGTCAGCAGCTCTGTGGCTCGAGGAAACAGACAAAGAGGAAGGCAGGGAGGAAGACACTCCTCGGTGTAGTTTACAGTGATCCATGGTTATGAAACTCCCCCCCCACCCAGTGCCAGAAAATCGACTTCAGGCTGGCCCTGTTGGTTACTGAAAGGCTGGCAGGGTAATCCTGCTCCCATTGAGAATGAGAGAAGTTTTGCCATGGGCATGGGGCGAGAGATAATGATCTCTTCACAGGAAAAGACATAGCTGTAACTTACACATGTTTTGTGGAAGAGTCCTCTGGATGCAGGGCCTCCTGCTACCCCCAGGCTGGTGTTTACATGGTGGCTGGCTGCTGTAAATAAGAGTGGCTGCCATCCCCTGAATCCTTGGGTGTACAGACATCGGAATATGGGAAGTCTTGAGCTCACAGCAAGATGTCCAAGCTAGGGAACCCCACTGGCTACTAAAGCTTTTCACATAATGGGTGAAAAACTGGAGGGGGAAATCTTTGATTGAAATCCAGTAGCTTTTTCTGAGACATTGGTTTTTTCCTACCAGAGAGCAAATGGAAAAACAAATTTCAGTCTGCTTCAATCCAGAATATTTGATTTGAAGAAAAGCTTTTGCTTAACTTTTTTGATTTTAGAACTTTTTGGTCTGGTTTCCTTCTCCTTTTCATTGATATTCAAAACAAAATGTTCACGATCTTCTCCTTCCTGAACTGGCAAAACAAATTATTTCAGCTTTTTTTTTTGTTTTGAGGGGGACACCAAAATGAAAACAAATAAACAAAAACCCCACACCCACATACACTCACCCACACACACACACAGAGGATGTAATCAAATTGCTGGAACATAATATTGCAACACAAAACACCCCAAAAATCAAATCCTCCCTCATCCCCTTCCCCAGTCAAAATCATTAATCGAATTTATGTTCCTGGGACTCAAGCTGTAAATATCTGTGGCCACCTGAAATTTCCTAGGGCAAATGTGCAGCTGGTTCAGAGCTCTTCCCTACACTCTGCTCTTCCCTTTATCACCTTCCTTGTGCCCACTGTGTGAATTTTATGGGGAGGGTGGACAGCCAAGGAGAGGTGGCACTTGGAAGGGTGCTGCCCTGCCTTGCTGCCCACCAGCAGCACTTGTGCCACGTGATGTGGAGCTGCCAGCCTTGGGACCAGCACTGCCTTGCCAGCCTTGTCCCCACCCCGGGTCCAGCCTGCTCTCCAGGCTGGCAGCAGTGGTGGGAAACAAGCTGTGGAGAGCAAGATGTTGCCAAAATCATTAAAAGGCAGGAAGAATTGGCTGACAAGTGAGGAGAGGCAGTCTTGGGCAGCTGTTGAAAGAGGGCTTCATCTCTTCCACTGCTTATACCTGGGGAGATTAGGGATAAAGCAGAGAGGAAGGAAAAAGTGTTTTCTTAGGCTGTGAGAATTGAAAGCAAGGGGCATCAAAGCAACAGGGGAGTGAAAGCCAAATTTTCTTGGCAATCATCCCTCAGCTTTAAATTCGCTGAGAATTCTCATCCTCAGCATTTGTCGGCTTATTAATAGTTCTCCTGTAGCTGGATTTAAATCTGCATCCTAGGTTGTCAAGTCTGAATTAAAGAACCAAGTGGAAGAGGAGGAATGTCTCGTGATGGGCTCTGAGCCAGCTTGGAGGGGTGCTGGTGGGAGGTTTCACTGCCTCTAACACAAGCTGGATCCTTTTGATGTGGGAAGCATCTGCCGAGAGACAAACGGCTGGGCTTGGGGTGTCCCCACCTAAAAATAACTGCGCAGTTCACATCAGGGAAGCTGCTCTCTGGCAAACTCTGTTCTCACCTGGGTTTGCATCCCAATGCCACCTATTCAGCAGCAGTTTATGATCACATTTCAGCACTGCTGATGGCACAGGGAGAGCAGGCAACCAATCGCCTGGGATTTTATTATATGTAATGGCAGGTATTGTCATATCTGTTTGATATGTTGATATATAACATCACTTCTGCTTCCTAGGCATCATCACTGCCAGGTGTCCCGTGCCACAGAACAAAGCACCCTGAACTATTTCTTAATTCACTCTAGAAGGACAGCCAGGATCACATTTCTTAACCATCCAAAAAAAAAATAAAAGTTGTTTTTTTCCAGTGCCTGACTGTGGCCCCTACGGACTCATTTATTCCAGCCAGATCGAGGCGCTTGCAGCCCACTGGGTAGAGGGCAGCAGGGCTCTTTGTGCCTGGAATTTACCGGGCAGGGAGAGAGGGAATGACCTGCACTTCACACTGCCAGCAGCACCAGGAAAGACGTTGAAACCCTGACAGGGAGAAGCAGCATCCTGTTTTCACTGAGGAGCCAAAACTGTGTTAAAAACTACACTTTGCCTCCAGTTCGGGCGCAGTGCCAAAGCCCTCTGCAGATAAGGTGTTTGCAGAGTCCTTGGAAAGCCTGGAACACAGTGGTGTTTAGGGTATGTGATTTAGGGTTTCTGTAAAGAAAAACAGGGAGGCTTCCTGATTACTAAGGCTCATCTCTTTGGTGATTAAAAAAAACAACAACAACAACAACAACAAAAAACCAAACCCAAACAACCAAAACAACAAAAAACCCAAGCCAAAACCAAACAAATGCAAAACCAATTAAAAAACCACAACAAACCACCTCTGAGCTAAACAACTTCACAAGAAGTAAGGAATGACCCAACACGACCAAAGTGCCTTTTTCTACATCTAGTGAAAAGACAGTTTCCTTATTGACTGGCAGAATTTGGGATAAAATTGCAAAGCATTGATCCTGCTAAGGAGATGTTCCTGCTTTGGGAAGCAACGCAGGGAATGCCCGTGGATTCAGGTGAATAGCTCATGAAATGGCATTTCCTTCTAATCACAGCTGTGTTCCTTTGGAAGGCAAAAATTTTTGTTATGTTTGCGTGTTAGCGCTGCAGGCCGGTCATTCTGGATGCATTTTGGTTAATTCAAAGCCTCAGACTGCCAGGATTCTGCTCCAGCTTTGTAATGTTGGACTTGTCTGACACAGGTGGATGTCAGATCTGACCTGAGTGATGTTCATTGAGCCAATAATTCCCACTCTGTGCCTGCACTCCATTTGACGGGACCTGGAGCAGTTCAGGGCATGCAGGCTTGCTGAGCACAGAGTAGCATATCTGTTTGATAACATAGCTGCCTTTCAAAAACTCCAGAGGAAAAAAAAAAGAGGAAGAAAAAAAAAGAAAAAAAAAAAAGATACTTCTCCAGATTCCACAAAACTTTTTATTCAGTCCAAAACGCGTTAGCTGAAATTTCAGAGTTTCTGTCACATTTTTTACAAGATAAGAAAGGATTCTTTGTTTGTTTTCACTTTGAGTTTTTGAGGGTTTTTTTAGTGGGGTGCTTAGACTCAGGAGAAATTAATGGAGGAATTAATGCCTTTACTTTCTTCTGTAAATCCTTGGGACAGTGGTCTCTCCCCAGAACTATAGGATGTTGGAGGTGGAGCTGTCTAAAGCCACAGCTCAGTGAACCTTTTGTTCATTTGCAACTCTGGCATGACTCTCACCCATCTTTCTGCTCTTCTCCCTCCTAGCTGCTTCCCCAGTCGTGTTATTACAATTGCTTGCAGGCTTAAGGATAAAACAAACAAAACAAAACATACAAAAGCCCCCCCAAAACCAAACCAAAACAAGGAAAAGCAGGGTGTTATTTAAATGAGACGATTTTCCTCATTCTGTTCAGCTGCAGCAAACTTGAGCTAGTCTGACTGAGTGGGCAGGAGTGAGAGGTAAAGGACGAACTATGAACAAGTTGTCCTTTTTGGAAGAAGCCAGTGTTCATCACATCACAGCCTTGATTTCTTTTTTTTTCCCTGCTGGAGTTGTTCAGTTTTTTGCAAGTAGCTCCCTGCGTGTCGGGACAAAAAAGAGAGGGAAGGACTTTGCAAGCTGGTGAGCAGGAGAAGAAAAGAGGTGCATTTAAGGCTTTACTTGGCAAAGCAGCAAAGCAGCCCTTGAACGAAGTTGCCTGTTTCTGAGGAAGGAAAGGAATAACCTCTGGGATTCCTTCCCCTCTTCCCTGTGCCCAAGGAAGGTGGAAACTTGCCATGAGCAGCAAAATAAATATGGTGAGGGAAGCAGGAGGCACAGGCACACGGAAGGAAGGCAGCATCATGACAGCTTCAGCCACGTGCAAAAGCAGGTAGGCAAGCCTGCAAGTCTGTCACCAGCCACCAGCTTCTGATACTTTCTTCTACGTGACACAGCAGGCAAAATGCAAAGCTGAGCGAGAGGGATACAAAGCATGACAAAATCAGGGGAGAAATATGGGGGAGGACATCAGTGAAATGGCAGGTTAAGGAATTTGCTAGTTTTGTTGGGACAGACTCCTGGAATAACCTGAGGTGAAAGAAACAAAATAAGTGACTGTGGTGGCCCCTGTGTGCTGTAACATCCACGTGGGGCACAAATAAACAAACTGCCAAGGACAAAGGATGATTAAGAAAGTCTTCCAGCCTTGCCAACGCTTTCACTGAAAGCTCTGATCACAGAGGTTTTCTGCTTGATCTGGATAGTAGCAGTGGAGGGAAGCTCATGCCCAAGGTACTGGGACCTCCTGGTTTCCATATGTGGTTCAGTTCCTTCTCTCAGCCACCCTGCAGAAAACCATACTGCTGAACCCTCAGAATGCAAGGAGTTTTGTTTTGTCTGGATGTTTGAGTGGCCATGGAGAGGGACAAGGAAGCCTTCTGGGAGGACACTCACAAAAGGTTAATTACTCAGTCTGTTCAGAGGAGAAATACTTCATGTATCTGCTTAACAGACTGCAGCACCGTGAAAAGACCTTCAGAGATTACTGATACTAGAAAACAGAACAAGTCAAGGCCAGTGTGGGCGAGTAATATTTTAAAACATATGACACTTTCAATAAGCTTGGCGATTCTGCTGATAGGAAATGTCTGGTGATACTGCTGATTGCAAATTTCAGTGGTCCTTGTCCAGAATGCAGCCTTACTAGGATAATGTTTTTAGGATCTGCATGGCATCAAAAGGAAAAACAAAGAAAAGAAGCTGCCTTTATGCATCACCAGGGATTTATGCAGTTCTTATGAAGAACTGCATTTCCCTCCCCCCCAAAAAAATACATTAACAAATGTACATTTCACTCTTGTCTAGGAGTTTGCTTGCTTGTCCTCAAATGACATAAATAGATGAACTGAGAGCCCTAGTTTCAGTTTTGAAATACTTGGAGCATATTTTCCTATTCTCTTTGGCATTTCTGGTGAATAACATAAAGCATAATATAACAGTATATGTATACAGCTGGCAGTGTAGTGCAAAATCAAAAGTGTCTGATGAAATGGTGGGGGAAAAGTTGTTTGGTGTAATTTGCCAAGCTCCTGATGCACAATGATTGTCAGACTAGGAATTTTGACTGGTTTTTTGGTTTTTTGGTGGTTTTTTTGACCACCTGAAGCCTTCTGTGTTGTGGGCAGGAGGATTCTCTAGAAGATGAGCAGCTCAGTGGCAATCACTCTTTGCTCTCTGTGTTTAGAAAGCAGAGGGTGAGGGATTGGCCTCTCAGTCTCTGTGAAACGCAGGCACTGATTTCCTTGATTCCACTGTCAGGAATGCCTTGCTGGTCCTGAAGTGGGTTAAAGTAAACTATGAAAATGAGTGCTTACTCTCAAGAAAAACATTCCTGCATGGAGCTGATTTGGAATAGTTGCATGCACAGAAGCTCTTAATAGCCTGAGGAGAAAAAGGAAAACAACTACTGGGAGGTGGTCTTGTTCACTCTAAAAAAATATTCTTTCAGTAAGAAAACCGAAGAGAAGAACTGAGTGCTCTGCCCACCTCCTAACTGCTAGCTCTTCCTCTTATTGAGGAAGAATGAACCTCAAATATTTGTTTGCAAGCAGTTTTTATAGAAAAACCACATGGCTGCCCATGGTTCTCCTTTTGTGTGACGTTAAATTAGCTCAAATATCGGATCCTCTCTGAACAGTGACGTGCCCACCTAAAAACATGCAGTGTTCAGAATTACACCCTGTCCCCAGAAGCAATCTCAAAGCTAACCCAGCTCCATCCACCACATCTTTCACACATCACTGACTTCACTGTTATCTTGACTAAGACTTCAGAAATGGCTCCCCATCAGAGATATCACAGGGAGGACAGCATCAGTAATTTGTATATATACATATTTTCATACATATAAAGAGAGGATGTGATTGTAGTGTCTTAGGAGCTTGCATGTTTACTTTCAGGAAACCTGAACAGAAAATAATTGAAACATAAACAGTAAATGTGCCCTCAATCACGGTGTTGTTAACTCTGTGGGTTTTCCTGGGGGCTCAAACCTGCCCAGTCAAATCAGCTGGAGTGTTTAGGCTTTCATGGGCTTTGCTCTGGACCCCCTCTGAACTCTCATTGCTAAGGGAAACCATACCCCTGCGATATACAATGCACTCCTCCTTACATGTGACAGCAGCCTGCTCTGGTTTAGATAATACCAACAAACTGGAAATCTCTTTTTTCCCTCTGAAAACTGTTTAAGAAACAGTGCCTGCAGACTGGCTGGCTCCATCAATAAACCCAAATCACACACAATCTAAGAACCTGCCTGCTAAAAACAGCACCACGAGATATAATTTAGGCATGATGAACACAGCTCTGAAGGGAGCTGGATGGGTCCACTTGAAACAAATGATCTCTCACAGCACTCTTGGGTTGTTTCCCCTGGTCTCTGGTAGGTAGCTTGGAGCTTAAAAGAAGGGAGTTTATCTAAATGCAAAAATTGATTTAACTGGTTAAAAAAGTTGAGTTATCAAAACAAAATATGACTTCTGTCTCTTATATTAAAAAAAAAAAAAACCTCTGAGAATCTAAAAGTATGTGGAATTGATCTACACAGGTAAAGAGACCCTATAAACCTCTTGGTTCAGCCCGTGAGGCTGACCAATAATGGGTGAAAGGGCAGAGGATGGTTTTATTTTAATTTTTGGGACAGGGCTCTCCTTTTGAAGAGGAAAGAATAATTAACAAGCCTGAGTGAAAAAAGATTTCTCGGCTGGTGCCAGTGTAGGAACCACCGCTGGCTTTTTTTTCTTTGGAGAAATTAAAACTTTGTGTACGAATTTATGGAGCCAGGTGGAACTATTTGCCCCAAAGAACTTCTTTGCACCCCTCTACTACTCTGGGTGAATATCCTCACATGCGGACAGAGCATTAGAGGGAGCTGGCAATGACAAGAATTCACTGCAGACACTGCAGGGCCAAAAGCTGGGCTGTTGGTGGTGTGGAAGGTCTCAGCGTGGGGGTGGAGGCTCTGCCATTCCCGGATGCTGCTTTCCAAATCTCTGCTGCAGCAGAAATGCTTTTTCCAGCCCGTGGCAAGCGGAGAGGAAGATTTGACATCTCCTGGCCCGTGTATCCGAGGGATGGATGGCAGAGGAAGGAGCTGCGGCGCTGCCTTCACTTGATCTGGAGAGACAACCATAAGAAACAGGATTTGATCTTTTGAGTGATTTCTTAATCCAATCCTTCAAGCCTTTGTGATCTTGCCTGCAAGTTCCTTGCCCCATTTCTCTCTCCAGGGCTCAGAGGGTCCTAGAAGTAGAGGTGAAGCACCCTGGAGATGCTTAATGACCCTCTAAAACACAACAACCAGCCCCAGCCATCCGCAGCCTCCAGCTGGGTCTGGCCTGGCCCAGATGATTTTGTTTCGGTGATGAAAACACCGAAGTTCCACGGCGTTATTTCAGCTGTGGGCCAGGTAACACCACCCAGCGATCACCTTGACCCTCTGACACTGCAGAATGACCGGCTCATAATGGCAGTGGATTGCCATCCATTGTTGAGAGAGAATTTGCAAAGCAGCCTAAGGGAATTTGGCGCCCCAGTCCTATTGAATTACAATGGGATTCGGGCATTGAATTTCCTTAGTTAGTCCTTTCAAACTTCCCCTCCTTTTTAAAGTAATAAAGGTGGCATTTTCATAAGGGCTCTTGTGCTGGCTTCTTTTGAAACTGCTTGACGTTTTTTACCACTTCCTTCAATGAAAGCATCATTTGGCCAAAGCTTTGCAATTTTGAAAAACTCACGGTGGGGATTTTGAATCATTTGCTCTTAAATTTATGACCCAAAAGTTTGTCCAAAAGATTAATTTAAGATTAAAAAAAAAAAAAAGGTAAAACATTTAAAAGACATGAAGGAAGGAACTGAGCTCAGTGGAGAGAAGAGACCTTGATGAGATTTAATAAGTAAATTCCAAGGTGCACTCCAAATTCATCTTGGTTATCTCACTCTCAAATAGCTTTTGAAAGCCCTAGTATTTATTTAACTATGGAAGATATGAAGGGGTTTCCGAGACACTTTCCAGCTATGATATACCAATATACTAAAAAATCAGCTTTGAAGACAGAGACCTAATTAACTTTCTTGAAGATGCCTTATCATCTTCATCTAGGTATTTGTCAAAAACCTCTTTTAAACTACATATATGATTAGCTATTAACTTAATTGTGTGACCTTTAGTCAAATCAGAAAACCTCTGAAATCAAATGTAAACCACAGTCTACTGGCATAGTTGCATATCTGGAAACGGCTTGAGATTTTTATTAATTCTGCTTGAAAATGCAGGACTTCCTTTGACAGACTGGAAGCCCAGTTCTGAAAGCAGGCAATTATCTCTCTTAGCCGTGTTTTTTACCACAGTTTTAAACCGAGATTGCAAGGGGTGGGGGTGACACATGGTTAACAATGGGAGATCATTAACTTAAACATCTTCCATTTATGTGGAAGCATCGGTAATTCCACGGGAAGGCTGAGGCCCTAAGTCCGCGCTGAGGGCCGGCTCCAGGCTGTGGAATTTTCCTGGAGCCCCAGAACAAAGGAGCCAGGTATCAATGCAGTCCATCTAAAGAAGCAAAGGATCTCTCTAAGGGATGAGATTCAGGAGACAAAGCTCCAGGATGAGGAGGACCCCTGAGCAGGATGTGCTTACTTGGCAGGTGGCTTTTGTTTGCTTGCAGGATCAGCCAAGGCAGAAGGAAGCTGGGCTGGGGCTGCAGAGAAGCTGCTGCAGGGCTCAGAGCAGGACTTTTGTGGAGAAAGGAACATCCTGAGCTCCTTAGTGGATGCCTCAGGCCAGAAAGGAACAATGAGGGTGAGGCAACCGGGCAGAAAGAGCGGTGTTTGGTTTGGTCTAAGGCTGTTTTCCTCCCAAGAGATGAAGCGCTGGAAGGGTGGCACACAGCTGGCAGAAAGGAGGTGTATCGCTGCCCGCAGCTATCTCTGGTTCCAAACAATGCCTCATGCTGGGACAGCATTGCTCCGGGGCTCTGGGCTGCCTGGGTCAAATCTCCCATTTTCATGGAGATCTTCAAGTGCTGTGCCAAGCAAGGGGGCCAAAGGAGGATGTAGTCACTTAGGCCACCGGAATTTTATGACAGCAAAACTCCTCCAATTGTATATAAGTCCTAAGCAAGCAGCTTAATGAGGCATGCAGCCCTGGAAACTGCAGCTGGGTTTCACCGATCAGTGTCTTCAAAGACCACAAAGTGAACTTGATCTTTGAAAATGAAATAAACTCACCTGCATCTATTCAAGTGAATTATATTTTCTCTGCATCATTTGTGATTAGCATCGTAGTGAACTGAGGCTCATGCAGTGCCTTTTATAGTTTGTTCCTCCATCCATTTAAAAGCTATTCACTCAGTTTCTGAAGTCCCTTACCTCAGTGGACTCTGGCCCTGGCTCTACCAGCAGATTGGTTTTCTTGTACTTGTAGCGCAGGACCAAACAGGAAATAATCTACTTTCAGTATATGTGGAAACTTCTTTTCTTTGTAGTGGGCAGAAGCTCAATGCACAGAGAAATAATGTCTCCACTCCAGCAAATGTGCTCTAAAAACAAAGAAAAAACCCAGACGTGGAGGTAAGTACAAATTGCAAATAGGTTCTACAGAAAAAGTTGAGCTAAAAGGAAAGAAGTTTTTGGATGGGGGTGGATGAAGGCAGGAGAACAAGGTCTGGTTTTATATTTTTTGTTAATTCCATGAAGATGATAAATATAATTAA
This sequence comes from Oriolus oriolus, assembly GCA_013400235.1. Classification (NCBI taxonomy): domain Eukaryota; kingdom Metazoa; phylum Chordata; class Aves; order Passeriformes; family Corvidae; genus Oriolus; species Oriolus oriolus. The sequence continues at coordinate 272,422 of VXBT01009035.1, forward strand.
AACAACCCCTGCAAGAGATTATCAGAATTTAGGCTCAGCTCCTCCATTAGTATTTAATGCTGCAAAAGTATGTGCAAACATATCCAGAGGAAACAGAACATCTTCTCACCTACTGGCTGCCCTTCAGCTAACAGGATTTTGTTAGTTAGATGCATTTATTTGGGCTACTGGACTATTTGGACTCTGCTCAAAAGAAATAAAAAAAAATTGCAAGAAGGGGAAACCACAGTGTTCAAACAGAGGTCTCTGATCTGGCAGTAACAAACAGATTTCTCTCTGTAGCTTAGCAGTGAGGCACATATCTGCTGAAGAGATGATACTGCAGGCAGCAGTTCTCCTCCTGAACGTCTGGAGATGTTTCTTAACACTGAGGCAAAGGCTGCTGCAGCAAGCAGGACCCAAGGCCTGACACAGGCTGTCCCCTCAGGGTCTCAGTTCAAGGCGTTGCCCTCCACCTCCCATGCAGGTTTACCTGTCTGATGGGTCTGATGGTGGATAAGAGACCAAAATTCTGCTTGATTCTTCCTCATGGGAGAGAAAAAAAATTAAAAAAAAAAAAAAAAAAAGAAGACAGGAAAAAAAAAGAAACAGAGAAAAAAAAAGAAAAAAGGAAAAAAAGCAGCCCACCCAACAGAGGAATTTATTAATTCCATTGGCACAGGCAGTTTATTACAAGACACTTTACTGTAGACAGCCAGCTCCAACAGGAGGCTACCAGACTTGCTTACAAGTGCTCTGAGAGCCGAGAGTTGCCCACAACTCTCAATCACACTTAGGCCAAGACATATTTGTAATGCCATTAATATTATTTGACATATTGATAATGCCAGTGAACATTTTGGGTAATACCTTTGGCATAAAGGTAGGAGAGGAGGGTCACCTGACATCTGTGTGTGGGCAGGGCCCTTGTACTTTTTCCTTGAACACAGAATTGATAACCTTGGCAATGCAATTCAGTGCTTCAGGAGGAGCACCCAGATGACTTGTAAGATCATCTGCCACCCTCTTGCTCCTCTGTGTGTTACTGGGGTCACAGCTTCACTCCCTTGTTCCTCACTTCCCCTCTGGTCTGTTTATTGTCTGTCCATCCCTACAAAACGTTCCTGTGCACACAGCTGCAGTTCCTCCTCCGTGCCCAGCATAGACACCAGCTCCCAACTGGTGCTTCTAGGATCTCCTCCCATGCAAACAATGCTGAGTAGATGTCCTATAAGGTGATTTTTTGCATAAACATTTTCTGCCAGAACTCTCCTGTGGCTCAGTTTTATGGTTTTTTGAGACTTGGTATGAGAGGTCTGGCTAAAGAGGGACCTTATTACAGATTTCAGCCCTTCAGGAAGCAGAGACAGGACAGAGCCAGACTTCTCTTAGAGCTGCACAGCAACAGGGTGAAAGGCAATGCAGCAAGCTGAGTTTTGTCTACATATGGAGGAACAAAAAAATCACAGTATGGGTAGTTAAACACTGGAACAGAGGCCCAGCATTCTCATGGGACCTTTCCCCTTGGTTTTAAAAATTTAACTAGTCAAGCCTTGGAGCAAACTGACCTGAGTAAGATGTTGAACCATCAGATGGCCTCCGGAGCTCCCTTCCAGCCCAAATTATTCTGTCAATCTATATGTATTTATTATCTTACATATTTAGGCTACTAGGGTTTTAGAGAGCATGACGACATTAAAATTTCAACAACAGACTGCACAAATGAACAAATAAACAGAGTTCCCTCTTATCTTGGAGTTAATGAAGTTTCATCTAAGGCTGAATGACACTAATTCCATTTTACAAAAATTGCAGGCTGATAAAGAGTAAGTGTGGATTTTCGAACCATGTACTTCAGAAAGATCTTCTGCAGCTTCTCTTTTTTTTTTATTTTAATTTTTATTTTTCTTTATTCCCACTTACAAATGCAGAAACATCAACTCTTTTTATCTTGACTGGCATCATACTGGGTGGGGCACTATAAAACCAGTCCAATCACTAAAATCAAAAGGAACCTATTTTGTTCGTATCTGTGGTTTGCAAATGAAATTTGGGTGTTGATTCTCAGTGACTGTCGGGCATCTTTGTGGTTTTCTGCTTGTCTCTTTTAAAATGCATACAGAGTGGATATGGCCACAGTAAATCACTGTTTCTCCTGTAATTTCCCATGCACTCTTATTTCAGTGGGAAATGGTAGCAGAAGTGAAGGACTGCCCAAGAAATCACAGGGAGGCACAGGATTTTAAAGACCCCAAACATGTGCTTGCCATCCTAACTTCTCCTTTATGTCACTGCAGATTTTGGTCTCTCTGGTTAATTTTAGTATAACTCATACTACAAAGATATGAAATATGCTAATTAATTAACTTCTGCTTTAATTCTTGAAATAGAAACTGACCCAGCATTGTCTTTGAAAGTGATTCTCCCCATGTTTACAATGACAACACACTAAATCGTATTTTTGGACTTTGATGGTGAAGCTAATATGAAAATGTTGCTAGGTAAGTTTTCCAAAACTTGTTGTAGGTTGTGCCAAAATAAACCCTCGGCTTGCATGCACTGAGAAATTGTTTGGATGTAACAAATGGTGATACTTCTGTTGCTTTTCTTGTCTCTAACGGAGAAGAATCAGGACATTGTGGTTGTTGGAGGTCTTGATAAAACACGTTGAAGTCAGAGGAAGAACATTTACTGGCTTCAGGACTGCATGAGCAGGAACAACGACCTCAGTTTTGAATTTCTTGTGCTCCAGTTTAATTTTTGCTTAATCCAGATGCTGTTAAAAGTTAACATGCTCTCAGATTATTCATAAATCCCCTCAACCTTAAGGCTTTGTTTTCCCCCTTCCCTTTGAATAGAAGAACAGGCAACTTTATTAAAAAAAAAAATAAAGCACACGATTCATGGCATTCCATCATCTGAACAGAGAGGTTAACTCTCACAAATTGCATGAATCTGGATGCCTGGTTCCCAAAGATTTCCTTCTTTTTTTTTTTTCAGTCTGGTGGAAGCCGTGCAGAATGACACCAGCTCCCCCCCAGCAACCCTGTGGGAACCAGCGCTCCAGCCCTAGGCAGGAGAATGGGCAGCCTAAAGCCCTGGCCAGACCAAAGCAGCAGACAAATCCCTGGAGAGCAGCTTTTCCATTCAGGCAAGCTTGAGGAAGGGAATATTTGCACAAAAGCAAATTTACTTTGCTGGTGGCTGCTCTGTTGATTAATACCAGCGAGGACGCGAGCGCCGCGTTTCTCCCAGCCCAGGTTTCCTTTCAGCCTGACCTCCTGTCACATGGCTGGGATAGTCTGATGTTGCCACGGGTTGCCATGGCAATGACAGTGATGATGGCATGTGTTCAGCATAGCCAAATTTGAACCTAATGAGAGCAGATGTGACTCGGAGCTCTCGTCCCTGAAGAGCAGACCTGGTTATATCTCCACGTCTTTTCTTGGGAATCATGGAGAAAACCCTTAAATACAGCTCTCTGTGAGCGTATTCGCTGTGGACACCAGTGCGGAGGGATGAAAATAGTTTCTGCTTGCTGTAAACGTCGTCTCATGAAGCTGAACACACACCCACGTTGAGGAGAGAGGAGAGAGAGGACCAGCCATGAGGAAAACAAGAAGTCTCACCCATCTGCAGTTCCCTTTGCTGATGTGCATTATCTTCCTTAAGCACAAGCAGATTCCTGCATGTCGCCGTGCGTTATCGGTTTTGGTCTCTACACTTTCCTAAGAAAATAACCACTTCCAGTTGCTGCGGGCCTGTGTGACATGCTATGCAGAGCTGCAAAGCACCATGAATAAATTATGGCTGTCACCGACTTCTCCGTCTAAAAAGGACTGCTACAAAAATAAATTAGCGCTGCCCTTGAGCGCTGCGAAGAGTAAACATCTCACACATGACTTTTGCTAACGAAAAGAGTGAGACCTGTACTCCACCACAGCCAAGCCTACACAGACAATGTGTTCTCGACGTGAAAGAACAGCCACTGCTCTAAACAACTGCAGGGAGATAAAAGGTCCTAGTGCAAGAAAACAACATCCAGCCTAGAGACAATTCCAGCCTTGTTAACTTGGGTCAGGATCAAGGACTCAGCTGGATCACGATCAGGAGAGAAGTTTAAGGCTGTTTCATAACTGCTCTAAAGTTTCTTGGGGAGAGATTGAACTTCCAAAACTCCCTCTGCTCCTGGTGTGTTGTCAGATGGGGATGCCGGAAATGAAGCACCTCTTAACCTCACCCATCACTATGTGTGAGTTGTCTCATATTGCAAGAACTTTATCTCTACATTTGTAGAAAGCAGCTCCAGCTTTGGCTTCAGGGACAGTACTTGGAACAGTTCTATCTGCATACTGGGGTGGAATAAACCATTCTTTGTATGTGGAGTCTACACTTTTTCTTGAGGTTTTTCAAAAGGCCTGATTCTCAACCAGAAGTTCACATGAAAATGTTCATTGCTGTGAGCACTTCCTACTAAAACTGCCCAGTGGATTTTCCAGCAGTGGACAGGTAATCCAGAGATTACTTGAGAAGCCAGTTTAATCCTCTACACTGCACTAAAACTAACTAGGGTAAACCTGGAAATGCCCCATGAAAAACTAAGGCACACACCATCCCTATGAGTTTCTAAACATGAAAAAGAGACAAGCTAAAAGAACAGGAGGAAGAGTACCATACCATTTTTTACTCCTCTTAATCTTGCATCATGTGGCAGGAAGACATGTCTGTAGAGATGTTACACCTTGCCTAAAAGGCAGCTGAGGCCCATGTTGTCCTTTCAAACATCTGCTGCTGTTTTTCCTATTCTCCCTGCAGCTCCTCGTCCCTCCTTTGCTAAGAAACTCATCGTGAGCTTAACCCAATTCCTATTTCCAGCCTGTGACTTCAAGGGAGTCAGAGTTCAAGGGAGCAGCAGTGGGGAGGGCAGGTAATGTGCACTGTCACACCAAGGCCTTGCGCCTCATCCTCCACTTCCCCACCCTCACATCTCTGAGAGATGCACCTCTAAAAGCTGCTGGTAGCCCTTTAGGAGAGCAGACTTCACTGCTGAACATCCTGAAGGGAAGAGCAGGCTCAGCACCAGCCAGGATCCCTGTCTGCTGCTCTCACCCAGGCCATGGAGCTCTCTCCACCCTCAGGCAGGACAGCACAGCAGGATGTGGGGCTTGGGCAGAGAGATGCCAGCGCAAGCCCCTGGATGGATGGAGCACCAAAGACAGAAGGCAGGACTTGCAAAGGGGTTGCCCTCGTGCTGGGCGCCTTCCCACCTCCTTTCCTCAGTGCCGACCGAACCCAGCGCAGCTCCACGCTCCCTGAGCCCTTCCCATCGCGCCAGGCAGGTGGATCACCCCGTGCATTTCAGGGTGACGGCGCTCTCTGCCTGGGCAGGACGTCCCAGCGCCGCGGTGGGCGCCGAGGCGTGGCGAGTGAGGGCCGCGGCTCCGCAGCAGGCCGGGCGTCGCACCAGCCGCGGCTGAAACGTCAGCTGAGGGCTGGGTGAAAGGAATCTGCTCGACAGGTGTGCCGGGAGCCTGGCACAGGGGCTTGGGCTGGGGCCAGTGCCACTGAACGCCTGCTGTGCTGCTTGGCCGGCTGGCTAGGGTTACAGCAGGGTGGAGGCAGTGCCTCTTCATCTGCAGCAGCTTCTTGCTTGCTAGAAAATTCTCCCAGCGTTCCTGAGTCATCTACTGCCCAGGAGCCACGGCCCTCTTTTATTTTCCTCTTGCTTTTCTTTCTCCCACCAGGAACCCATGCAGCTGCCCTTGGCCAGGGGTTGCTCCTCTGCAGTCCCAGTTTGAAGCAGGGAACACATGGCAGCAGGGAGCAACAGCCCTGAGATTTGGCTAGCTCGGGGCAACCATCAGAATCTTTCAGATATGACCTTGACTAGTAACAGTGGGCAGATCAGCATGTGTTTGTTGGTGAGATATCCTCAGACTAGGGGTTTATGCAGCAGCCTCATCCCTCCTGCACAGTTGCTCTCAGGACTGCCAGGACTACCTTATCCTAGCAAGGAAATTACTCCAATTTCTGGACTGTCATTTCAGAGCTGCCAAGTCAACCTTCTCCCCATACAAACTAACAGGCAACGATTGGAAGAGATCTAAACATGTTAGGTTTGATGGGTTGGGACAGTTTTAGATAGCAAGCTGAGTAAGAGCTTTCTGAGCCAAGGCAGTATCCTCTGCATCCTCATGACTTCAGCCACATGTCAGCCAGCCCTCACATGTGAATGTGCCTGACTGTCAGCCAGAAAGCTTCCTGATAACCCCTTGACTCCCTTCACTGGGGGTTTTGGGTACACAGGACCACATGACAAAAGAACTGGGGAAGCTTTCTTTGATCAGTTTTCAAATATGCGATTAACATTTCTTTTTTAAAAATAAAAAGTTTGACTCTCTATGCCTGAGATCAACAGGAGTTTTGCTTCTCATCTTAATGGGATTTTTGGGAGAGCATTTAGTAATTCATGTGCCTCTGTTCACCAATAACAACTTCAGCAGGAATGTTTTTACCAAGTGCTAGCAATACATGGTGCAAATAAGGAAAGAAGCTAGAAATGATTGGGCTTGCTATACAAGTAGTCCGGTTGGCTCCAGAAAGAAGTCCTGAAATGGGAAACTTTCAAGTACCCAAGTCTGCACAAACCTAGCCAAGTGTGGCTGGCCACAGTGTGATGCATTCAGTCCACTGAAAACCTCTGCAGGACCAGAGTAATAATCACTTCAACTCTTTGTCCTCTTACTCTCTTACTCTTACTACTTGATTGACCTCCCAGAATGATGAAGCGTAGCAGAATCCACCCAAGAACAGTTCAAATGAAAATTCAGATCAAAAAGAAGTTTTCATCACCTCAAAACAAAAACTAACGGAGCCAAAAACATAGATTATACAGGTGAGTGTTCCTAAATGAGCCTCATTCCTTAATTCTTCCAAACAGCAAGCATGCAATCAGGTCAGGGAGAATTGCTAACCTGAAACAATAATTATGATTTGCCTTTTGTGATTTAGCAATTAATTAGCATATGACTAGTGAACATTAGGCTTATACAAGATTGCAAATCTGTAGTCCCAACCCCAGCTGGAGGCTCTGTTAGACTATACTGCCAACATAAGTCTTAATAAGTGGATTGGTAATCTTTGTTATGGGTTTCTTTCCTGTTCAGAGGGTAAGAAACATCCCATTCCTCTAGGTCTGAACCAGGATTAATTGATTGGTCTCATATGAACCTGAAAGCCATTAAGAGCATGAAGGATGAAAAGCAATTCAAACTGCTTTATTACCATTTTCTAGTAAAGTACCAGTTTAGACTCTGGGCCTACTGTGAAGCAGCAGGTTTCCAGATATTGACTGTGCTGGCATGTGCTTCTGGAAGAGAGGAAACGGCTGATTCCTAAAAGCAGAAACATCTGCTCAAGTCATGAACACACTTTCTGTCTGAGGCCAAACAGCAGGACTGCTGAAGAAGTCCCTGTGCTGCCAGCCACACTGGCCAGAATCACAGCAGAACAGTGGTGAACTGTGAACCACGCTGATCCTCCTTCACCCTCAACCTAGAATATTTGTTTTCTGGGCCTCACCATAGCCCTTACCATCTTGGCTTTTACAAATAAGGCACAGAGAGTCTTTTCCTCCCACCAGGTATGGGTGGAGGAGCAGAGTTGTTTGCACAGGAGAGTCATCACAGAGAGGCCAAACTTGCCAGTCTGGGCACTGCACTAGGAGAGTCCACATTCTTGATTATGGCTGTTCTCATACACCAATTTCTTGGGCTGTCTGGTGCACTAGTTGGCCCATTTTAATCAGTGTATCTACCACAGTGTTCCTGACAAGGTAATGAGCAAGTGTAAAAGAATTCGGCCCAGCTGATGTTAGGACCCCATCTAACATGCTTCCCTCTGACATCTGCCCTGAGTTCAGTTTATCTGACAGAACTCCACCAGTAAACAAGGGGAAGTGACCATTCCAAGGCTGTTCTTGAAGCAGCAGAACTGCTAAATCCAGGCATAAATATCAAGATACTTTTGGTAGTTTAGTGCTACTGGCAAGTGAATATGACTGAGGAACCTGACTGCCACTGGCATGTTGGTCTGGTGTTCTTGGAAGAAAAATTCTCTCCCCCTTTTATCCTGAATGGGAAGGGTGAACTTCTTCATTTGCATCAGGAGAACAACATTCTTAAAATCAAAAGAATGACAGCAAAGCCTGAAGAAAAGGGAGCAGACAGTAAAATTCAGCCTTGTACTAATGAGCATTGTGTGTAGACTTTTATTTTGCAAAACAGCTCAGGCAGAGCATGAGTTGAATTTCTCCCACTGAAGTCACCAGACACTGTCATCAGACCATAAGCGTTTCCTGAAGTCCTCGTGGAACGAGGGCTGCGGGGCTGGATACAGCCCAGAGGGAAGGAGAGCACACAGCCAACCTGTGGGCCATGTTTTCCAGCCCCTACCACACCTTCCCTACAAATTGCTTACTCCTGTTGTCTGCTTCACAGCATTGTGAGGACATTTCCTGCCTCAGTACTAATGCTGCAGCCTTTGATCCTGCCTGAGGCCCGTAAATGAGAACCTACAGCAAGGGGCTCTTTCTTCTTTTCCCTCCCAGCCCTCACAAAACCACGTCTCCACCCGCGCTTCAGCAATTCACGGGAGCACGTGCTCAACATTAAGGTCATGCAGGACTTATGTATGTGATTAAAATTAAGCATGCATTTAAATGCTGTGTGGAACTGGGACCTCAATGAGGATGGCTGTTGGATCAACCTGCTGTGACCCCTGCTGAGCTGATTACAACTCAGCCTTTTGCAGCATTCTGGTTTTCCCCAAAAGTCATGGTGTGTTCACTGTGTCTTGCAACAGAAATTTAAATGGTCCGGGGTTTTGGTTTTTTTGTTCTTTTTCTTCTCTACGACGCTGTGCAAATGACATCGATTTTTCTAGCCCTGCAAATATTTGAGATGATAGGAAAGACTTCTCACACCCCCAGCCTTCCCCCCAAAACCTTTTGTACACCAAGGAGGCATGTGAAACATAAACACACCTTGGGTGCTTTTAAAGTCCTAGGAAGGAAATAAAATCAGTTTCTGTAAAAATTTCAAGTTTCTGCAAACCAAGTTTAAGAGGAAAACAGGTGGACGTTGGCTTTGTGCGTGTATCAGGACAAAGAAGAATGGTTAATCACCCACACCACAGAGATTCCTGACTTGTCCTCTTTTGACCATTGAAAAACGTGGTGGCATAAATAATCAGGCAGATTTCCTTCACCTTCTCTCCTGAAGGAGCACTGCTTCCTTGCTGGAAGCTCACAGAGGAACTCTGAATATGCCTGACTGGTCGAGGAGCAGAAGGAGATTTTTTAATTTTTGTTTTGCAGATTCCTGTCTATGGATTATGCCAGTCTACTATCCCAAAGAGAGAAAAAAAAAAAAAAAAAAGAAAACAAAAGCACAAACAAACAGGCCATGGGATCATCTGCATCAGTGCTGTAAACAGATTAGCCCCATGTCATGTGGAAACTCCTTATCAAACAGCTGGGATTTAACGTGTGAGGACTCACCCTCTGCTGTGTGGCCCTGAATGTCCATTCCACCCCGATGTTCCAAAGGCAAAACATTTTAACAGCGCTTTTTCCAATTTACCTATCGCCCATATTATGAACAGAGACAGCTGATCTTCCTTCTGATTTTTAATCCTTCCCCCTTTCTGTCCAGAAGGACTGCTTAACCTAAAACCTTAATCCTTAAGCTTGGAAAGTCTGTAGTCACTTGCCTTCATAACCATGTTAGCTTTATCACTGCATCATCAGGAGTACTATTTTATTTATTTTTTTTTTTTTTAACAGAAAAGTCGATGTGCTAAGCCTCTCCTCCAGCACTGCAGTCTTCTGATATTTCACCCTGAGATACAGCTGGTGTCCTCGCCCAGCCTCATAGCTGGGGCACTTTTTAAATTCAGGTTTATTTTATCATCCCCAGCAAGCCAGGAAATCTTGGCTAATCGGGAACCAACGGGTTAGCAAAAATTTCACATCTTACCCTGAGAGAAGAGGAAAAGAGCTGTTTACCTCGAGCAGACAATTAAAAATAGGGGTGAAAGCCAAGCACTGTAAAGTCAAGGAAAGCTCTGCCATCCATGCCAAGAAGCCAAAATTGTACCTGGGATGTTTTATTTGGTTCCTGGATGCTCTTAGCTTTGTCTCTGCTCTCTGTGAGCAGAGGCTTTACAGCAGCTTCACCCCTTTTTTTTTTTCCAGTGAGAAACCACTCGTATAATTGAGCGTATGATGTTTCCTTTTCCTTTCCCCGAGAGTGGCTAATAACCTCACCCTTTATTAGAGATGGGAAAAAGCACATAAGAAAGAGATGCTGAAAACCAAAATTCATTATTTCTGCCACTCATGGAGGACTTTTTCTTCATTAAGCGAGTTATCTTGAGGGCATAAGGGAGCTTTAAATCCTTTTTCTCTGGTTCAGGCTTCTGTTCTCATACACTTTTACCACCCCATCCAAGCATTTCTCCACTTACAGCCCTGGCACTTCATTTTTTTTTTGGTCTTTCTACTACACCTCTCACCCAGCGACCTCTCCCCAGGATTTGTTCTTTTAAAGACACACAGAACTTCTCCGTGATACACGAGATGCCTCTGTTTATACAAGATATGCAAAATATGTGGTTCACATTTTCATGCCCCACTATCAAACTGGGTGATATGAGATTAAACAAAGCATGGGGATAGTCTTGTTTAGCTCTGTAGTATTCGTGAATGAAAAGCTGAAACCCCTTTTTTTTTTTTCCTGAATTTTTACATTTCAAGTCTTAAATGTTTTTATAGTATAACTATTCATATTTTTTTCTTTCACTCGTGAAAAAACAATCACAGCCAATATATCCCACTTTTTTTTTTCTTTTGAAAAAGGCTAACTTTTCATGAAAAATAGAGAAAATTTGTAATATAGTGAACAAAGATTGACAAGTTTAGATTCAAGTGGTTACTTCATGTGAACAACTTAATCTTGCAGAATTTCCATTTTTTTATTAAAAAGTCGTGAATGAAAATGACGGCCTAGTAGTTAATATCTGACACCATAAATTCATCAAAAACTGAAGAGGGACCTATAAAATATCCATTACATGACTTTTGTGAGAAAAGCAAAGCAGTTAAACCTTCGGTCTTTAACATCCAGAGTTTCATGCCCAATCTATAGGGAAGGCATGCAAATGTAGCCTTCATCACATGGAAATTTTTGGAATTACAAATTCTTATATATTTCCAGCATGACTGCCTGAACACGTCTGGATTCCTGCAGGGGAAAGTCAACCCAGGTCCACTATAACCACTGTCACCACACTGTTACCTACTGGGCAAGGATTTTGGGGACAAAAACAGAGATCTGTGTTCCCCACAGCACTGCCAGTGTGCCCACAACCAGCACAGGTGGCTTGTGTTTCCAACAGATTCCTCCTCTGAAAGGCTTGTTAGCTGCCTGGTAACATTAAAATATAAAATAAAATAAAAATAAAATAAAATAAAATAAAATAAAATAAAATAAAATAAAATAAAATAAAATAAAATAAAATAAAATTAAAAAAAAAAAATAAAGTAAAATAAAATAAAAAATGTAAGAATCCTCTTGGTGACCCACACCTCAGCCTAACCTAGATGTACAAGAGGACACACTCTTCAGTTGTAAGAGTTTAAGAACAAGAACTTCAATCAGAAATATTAGCACTCCTGATTAAATAAAAAGCAAGGCATCAGAGAGCCTGTGTAACTTCTGTGGAAAACTGAGGCCTGCTTTGGCTTACCCTAACACATACATCATTTTTTTGCATGTCTGTTGTGCTCCTNNNATGCATGTCTGTTGTGCTCCTAATGCAGAAAGTGATGCTGTAGAGATGTTGTAGTGCCAAGACTCTTGAATTTAATCCGTTCCCTTCTTCTTTACTAATATTATTTATTTAACAGCATCATGCAAAATCAAGGCTCCATCCCACTCAACTATTCAACAGCACTGTCAAGCAGAAAAAAAAAAGAAAATGTGCAATTACCCAAGGCATGCAGAATTTGTCATGTTAGGTCAGATTGATCCCATCTCTGACAATGACCAACAGCAGATGCTTGAGGAAGGAATATGAGGTCAGAACAGCTACCAGAGAGATCTTTCCCTGGTATACTCCTCCACATCCTGAAAAAA
>VXBT01009036.1:3068-17392 GCA_013400235.1 Oriolus oriolus
AGCTAGAATGTCTTCCTGAGCCACAGAAGATGAGTGTTGTTTTAATGGCCTTCAAATTTAAAAATGAAATACAAGTGATGTGAAAAGTAGTGCAGTCCTTGCGGTAAGGAAGCTCTTAGTATCATTATAGTAGCTGACTTTACTTAAAAGAGAAGGGAATACTGGAAAGATGAGGTCACAAAAAGCAAGGGAGCTTACAAGTCTAACATCTGATAATGAAGATCATAACTACAGCATTTGAAGATTTAGTTGGCAGTGCAGGCTAATGAAAGAGCTGTTTTTTAGACTTAAACCACTAAATAGCAGGATTGCCAGGTGTAAGTTTTGTGCAGTGTTTATTGTGCCCTCTGGAAAAGTCACTATGTGGAATTTAGGATAAAATTGTTCAGCTTTATATGTGAAATATTTTAAAAACTTGGAGATTTGCATAAACTTTGCTCTGATGCCCTCTATGGCAAATAACTTCTCTTGCGTGGAAAATGGACACAGGGAGTCTCCTGACTTTTCCTTCCAGTGTGTTTGTGCTACCTTCCTCTTCTAGGGAGATGCCTTCTCACACTCCTGCTTTCCCTACTTCTAATCCTTATCTCACGAAAAGTTAAAAGCTACAAATCAAACCACAACACTTAATTGGTGTTTCCGCCCGGTTTCGAACTAAACCCGCTACACTACCAACCCCTTCTGAAGGGCATCAGAAGTAAAAATACAGATTGAAATTTGCAAGGCTAATTATGGATTTTAACCCATTGTAGTGATGTTTTTTCTTTTTTTTTTTTTAATGGAATGTGTGAGTATATATCTTCAAGGTACACCCTTCAAGCACAAGTTAGGAGCTAACAAAAAATGGCTTTCGTCTTTTCTTTTATGTATGTTATTCCTGTTTACTGTTCTTTTTTGGCTCATTATTATTCTTATTTCATTCCTGCTCTTTTGAATACTGTAAGGTGCCAAATGGTACAAATTTTTACTCTTAAGATGTGTGGCAGAACTAGAAACATGTAATTTACTGTGTGCCAGTTGCTGTCCAGTAGTATTGACTGATTGATTTGGGGGAGCTTATTGCTTAAGTTATAGCTGCAAATGCTATAGTTTGACCTCATGATTATAAATTTAAGTGTCAGACATATGACTGATGGAACGCCCCACAGGAAGACTTTGATGATAGACTTTGATAATATGCTTTTGCAAATGAATTCTTAGACTGTGGAGGTATTAGCTCATCAATGTATAAACCTTTATGTTTACTGCTGAGTATTATCTGGAATTATGAAATAATGTTATTGTAGGACAAGAATTCTGCATATTGAAGGTATTGCATAGATGGATTCAGTATCTTACACCTTTGAAGCACAACACTGCAAGGCCACAAATGAATTCAACATGTCAGGAGTAACCTCAGATGTACAAAGAGAACTAGAATGTTCAGGATAAGAAATTGAGTAGCATATAACTTCCTTTCTTCTTCTTCTCCTTTAAGATGCCTTAACCAGGTAGATATGAACAGCTCAGAAACTATGGTGATGCTTTTTCTGTCTTTCAGAGATATCTCCATTAAATAACATTGTCTTCCTTGCGTATTAAATATGCCTGTTAATATGCAATACTTTGTTACATAGTAGGATTTTAAAAAAAAATTCTCAACAGTTGGTAGCATATTAAATATACATGCACTGTATAATGGTCTCTATACCATAACATTTATGTTTCCCCTCACACAAGTTTGAGAAGCTTAGTTTCTACTTAAGTATATCTTTGTATTTAAATGAAAGACAATACATTTTTATATATTTTTCTGTATGCAGCTGGATTTTATTCTGTAATAAACAACTAATCAGCAATTAATTACGAAAACACATTCACCAGCTTACTGGTGTCTAATTTTCTCTTGCCATCTTGGTTTGTTTTCCTCCTCCTTACCCCTCCTCCCCCAGATTGTAAAAATAAATAAAGGATGAGCTTCTGGTGTTTTCTATAGACAGTTAAGCTTCACTGACACTAATTTCTTTTACAGCTCACATGCACTTCGAATTTAAAATTTAATCTGTTCAAATCAGCTTGCATTACCAGGGAATTGTGCTTAGCATGTTCCATGAATGATTCAATAGACCTTAATAGCTACCTTAGTAATTTCTTCTGAATCATTGAAAGAGATCACATTAGTAAACATCACTGGTAAGTGCTAAGCATATTTTTCATAAAATTGTGTTTCTTGAGTACTGTTGATTCCAATATCTGTTGTGTAGGTTCCTTATATAGACTTGTATGTTGTACCTTAGATTTATTGTGCATGTAAAAAAGAGTACTTGATTTTTTACATTTTTTTTGGCTCTGCAACTGATAAAAACGGTGCACCAGCACAACCACCGTGGCATTGTGCTTGCCAGCTCACACAGAATGGCACACTCCATGGACCAACTCTAAAAGTGGTATAAATGTACCTCTGGCTTCCATGTGAAGCCTTTCTTACATGTACTCACTTATCACATACACTGCTTCTGATTTCTGGGAAGACAAATAGTGCCATTAGCAGTTGGAGGAATAAAAATAACATGTGGAAGTAATATGTATTAAGGGAGGTGGGTGTTTCATAAACTTTGTCCCAATGACTTTGAAGTAGCTCTTGATTCAGCAGTACAAGCTGAAAGCAGAGTGATTTTTCTTAATTATGGTTCCCTTGAATATTTAAATTATGAATGAAGAATGTCATTGTTCCTTGAAAGATGGTAATGCTTATTTAAATTCAGCCCCATTAATAAAAAAACCAGAAAGAATAAATATCTTCACATTCAAAAGCTTCATTAAACTCCAAACTCACAGTTATAATCTATTAATTATATTTAATATCTTCACTTTTATTTTGAATTTATAGAAAATCTAGTACAAGCAACTTTTAAGAATTGTTTTTATTTAAGAAAGATGTATGAAGGAATCTGTGTGTTTTATTATCATCTAGTATTTGGATGCTTACAGTGAACTGTTTCAAGTGTGATTTTAACATTATTATTGAGTAAATGCATGAGCCATAAAGCTACAAGAACACAGAGTGGATAATTATAAATTTAAAGCTTAGGGGCGTCAGTAAAACCACTTACGTGTCTTTCATACATTTTCTTCCTCAGAATAATTGCAATATAGATTAAGTAAAAAACTCAAGCACACTTCCCTTTGAAGTGTGAGATGGGAGGACAAAGATCCCAAACCTGAGGACAGAGCTCAGTAGTGGAGCTGCTGTGGTCTACAATGAGCAGGATCAGAAGACTGAGACAGGGCACATTGAATCTCTCTGCTGTTCTACAGAGCATCAATATATATAGCTATTTTTGCAGTCTCATAAATATCCATCACTCAGAACAGTCCTGTTTTGCATTTTTATAGTTCTTTTAATTTCATAGCATCCCGGAATGCAATGAAACTATGCAGAAATAGGTGCATAAGGGATCTGGACACATGCACACCTCTGGTATACATCAACCTGTACAAACAGAGGGAAGAAAATCTGCCAAGCAGTTCTCCTAAAAAATCCTAAGAAAGAACAGTCAGGACATGCATATATGTTGTGAAGTGGGATTTCTTCCTTCTCGCTCTGGAGAGTTGTTCTGTGGGTAGAGAGTTCACAGTTTTGTGGTTGTCCTGTTACATGACTCTCAATTGAGTTATGCTTGAATAAAAGTGCTGGTTTTGTCCTTGTGATAATGTCTGTGTTTTGGGGTTTGTTAGTGAGACTACATCCTGGTAATGAGTACTGTGCCCATCACTTATGGTTTGGAAGATCTGACTCTAATGCACGACAATGCATTAAATCCTAGAAGTACACATATGCAGGGTGAATTAAGGTGGGACAAATAGGCATAATTTTGACATTTCCTAAAATTTTTAGTGTTTGACTTTGCAACTGCAATCTTTTTTATTAGTTTAGTCTTTGGTTAAACCAGAAAAAAATCATCTTTGAATGTGTTTGAAGCTGTTAGAAGGCCTTTGTACATGTCAGGTGTGAATTTTCCTCATGAACAGGAGCTCAACGTAAACTACAGGAGTCAAAATTGGCCTTGATTTTGAGATGTAAATAGCAATTTGAGTTAAACAAACCATGTGTCATCTGACATTCAAGAAAGTCTGCCCTTTTCTAAAAGAGATCCATTGTATTTAGCTTGAGAAGAGGTGCTATATTTCATTTTTTTCAGGAATTTTAAACTTTTTTTTAGTTTCTATCATAATTCCAGTTTTAATAAAAATAGTGTGCTCCTCAAGTAAAATTCATCATGTAGCTATATAAACAGGATTATATTTAACTTCTTCTCTGGAAAGCTTATGTTGGAAACCATTGATTTATATAGGCATAATAAAGGTTAATGTAAGCAGCAACAACATTTATCTCTGACCATATGGAGTCATCACATTTTTAATAACACAATATACATCCATATTGTTGACATAGTAGTAAATCAAAGACTTCAGTAAGGATTGGATTGGAACAGAGAACTGTACTGGAGTGCAAAATTTGATACTTTTGGAGGAAGAAAATAAAATCATAATATCAAGAAGGTTTATGATAGCGTATAGGCACAAAATAATGTGCGAGCAGATCTTTTGTCTTCTCTTCCTATTTTGTAAGCCATTGCATGGGAGTTTCTGTATAACAGAGTACAAAATATGAGTGTTAAGGTATAGAGGCTGTATTGACAAAAAAGAATTCTGTTTTAGTTGAAAAAAATGGATCTCAGCTCAACAATATTTCCTGCAGCTTTTTTTAAAGTAGGTCAATCCTGAAATGAAAATCCTTTTCCAGAACAAAAGGTTGAAGCAATTTATTTAGAAAATTACTTTTAAAAAGTCAAAAAACTATCCCAGGGTTTTCTTTCAGCTAGAATTCTTTGCCAAATCTGGCTTGAAATTGTGAGTAATTTGGCCATGTCCAAAAAAAGCATTTTTAGTTAGACTTACTTTCAGCCAATAAACTGTTTCCATCTGTCATTGTGTCCTTACTGCTAGCAGAATGGAGGCTTTTAAAGCCAAGAGAAATGTCTTTCTATATTCTTCTAGGCCACTTAAAACATGGGGCAACACAGCCTGGAAAAATACCTTAATAATGTTGTTTAAGGAGCAGTTGCAATTAGTTTTGACTACTGTATATAAAACTAATCAGAAGTAGTACCAAGTGAGAGCTTATACATACACAAACCTTTTCAGTGTTTCAGATATGCCGAAGCAGGCATGAAAAGCATGAAAGATAAAGGAGAATTTGGGGTATTTTACAACCACATTAATTTTCGGAACAGATGCAGGGGCTTTCTGTTTGTTTTTATCGAAGATGTTTCATCATCTATGATGAAAGAGCTCCTTTTTCAAATGACATTTTTGCAGGTAATTAGTCTGTGATATTTCTGTACTTCTAGATATTTTGGAAATATTTTTAAATAATTCAGCATTTATTGTTTTCAGAGTCCTAAGATAATGTTTTTTTTCCCTGAATCTATTTCCCAGTAATAAATTACATGTGCTACATTATAAGCATATAAATTCTGTTTCATTTATTTGGAATGATTACAAGCAATGTGGAATTGAATGCACCAGCTAATTTTTCTCTCTCGCACTCCCTTGCATGTGCACTCATAATTTGCACATTTTTATCGTTCATTGTCCATAATATCAAAAGTAACCAGTTCCCTGAACTGCTTGTGAATTTTCAGTTCAGACTGTTATGTCGTGTCCTGTGAGAAGAGGATAGTGGTGCTACAGCCTTCATATTGTGGACAAAAACTTAGATTGCAGGTGCTGTACTTGGTTTACACAATGTGACGTGACTTCCACTTGCCTCCACGCAGTGCAGGAACCACACGTGCTGTAATGAAGTATCTGGTTAAGAAGCCAGGGTGATGAGAAGCAAGCATTTTGCATATCCTTTCTATTTGATTCCTACTCCTGTGACATAATTTGATCACTACAGTATCAGATGTCAACAAAAGATGTCTAACTGTGCAGATGTCACATCACCAGAGCATTTCTGCCTGTACTCATTTTTTAAAATTGAGCATAATGAGAGTCTTACTGTACACTGATGCCTTGGGTCATACTCCACTCATCTTCGAGCTCCTGGTGGTATGGGGAGAATCTTTCCCTGAGGAGCACTGCTGCAGGAGTAGCTCCTCCTCATGGGGTCTGTAGTGCCAAGCCCTTCGGTTCTTGGCCTCAATGGTAGGTGCCTGTGTCACGTAATGCTGGCAATCAGAACATGCCTTTAACATGTTTAACTTGCATTTCTATCATCTAGAATGTGTTTTGGGTGGCCTGTGCTTCTCCTTTATAGTCAGATAGCTTGATAATTACTGTGGCAAGAGCAGAAGCTTGCGGTATTTCAATTAATTCCTTTCTTTTAGAAGGAGCACATGCAGCTATCAGCCTGAGAAGCAGTTTGGTGGAAAATGTTACAAAGAGTCTGACCTTGGGAAAGTATATTCTCACATATGGTGTCTGAGATTGATGTTACTTAGAGGTAATGAGCTGTGTGCTACATTTTCAAAGGAATAACTCTCATTGTAGACATTTACTTTAAAAAATGTTACATGTCATTTCTTTCCCAGCTCACAAGAGTTCAGAGAGAGGAGATGTAAGGCTCAGAGAACTGTAATTTAATTGTGGTTGTCACCTCTTCCCTTCCTGTTGGGAGGAACTCCAAGCTGTTAGCAACTGAAAATTAATTATTATCTTGCCAACTGTTTATTGTGTATAAAATAACTTAGCAATTTTGCTTCAGTTTTCAGTGCCAGGTATCCTCATGACACATACAATGATGCCAGTTGGTATAAATTGTCAATACAGTTTGGACTTTCAGAGAGAAGAAAACATAGGGAAAGAACTGACCTGTGCATAAAATGATGGGTTTGTCATCTCTGTTCATCACAGAAGCTACAGGATGCTGTTGAGGAATACTAAGCCATTGTTCTCTTTTGATCCCTTTGAACTGATGAAAATTGAAGAGCTTCTTAGTTTTCATAATTGCTTAAGCAATTTTGATTATATTTCTTCAGTACTCCTATTTATTAAAAAAATATTTTTTGCTTGCAACATTAGATGTTTATGAAATGTCAGTACCCCAGAAGATGTTACGTTACTTTGTTGCTGGGCTAATTATTTACAGTCACATTGAAAATAAGGAGTCTTGCTTATTAAAAATAAATGAGATTTGTCATTGACTTCTGTTTGCTGAGCAAAAGATCATATCATTGTATTTCTTACCAAGGAAAACATGTGCTTTATTCAAATTTGACTCTTATTAGCCTCTAGCAGCTAGGAAACATCAAAAGCTCTGTTCTTGAAACTGGGAAAGTTGTTTCTTTAAAAATAGTTTTATGTAGGTCTGAAAGAATATTTAGAAGCAGAAAGAAGGCAAAAAAAAAAAAAAAAAGAATTCAGACAATTATTTTTAGGCCTCCCCCTCAAAAACCCTTAGGCTCGAGGAATTCTAATGTTTTTACATTTTCATCACTTGTACCTGTAACAATGTTTCTATTTCATAATGTGCTACAGAGTAGCACATAATTTCTGATTTCAAGCCCTGTTAAGTGTTATGAATTTTGTATTCTGATACATAAAAGCAGATCTTTGAAGAGTCAAGCAGAAGACAGTGTTAGAAGCCTAACACATAATCTGATCTATGGAAATTCATAGATTAAAGAGCAGTTTTCCTCTGCTGAAGGACAAGAGGCTCATTAGGGTA
Organism: Oriolus oriolus; assembly: GCA_013400235.1. Lineage (NCBI taxonomy): Eukaryota > Metazoa > Chordata > Aves > Passeriformes > Corvidae > Oriolus > Oriolus oriolus. Next base: position 10,783 of record VXBT01009036.1, read on the forward strand.
TTTTAAGCTGGAATAACCTGATTAGTGTAAATACAAGCCATAAACTACATCAGCTGAAAAAAGGTAAAAACCCTGTTTTCCTAATACTGATTAGTTAGATATTTTTTCCTCAAGAATAATTTTGCTTAAATTAATATATGGTAAGAAACACTGGCAAAACACTTCATTTATTACTGAGTCTTGTACTTAGAGATGCAGCCATAAATTCACGATTCAAAAGTGATTTTTGGAAGGTTCTGAAAATATAGAAAAACTGGCTTCATCCTGTCTTTCCAATTGGGAGTATGGACAGGTGGTATGGAGAGTCAACTGGGATTTGAGAATTATGAAGCCTGATCAAACAAGAACATTTAGAAACTCAATTAATGCCATGAGTCACAGTTGGACAATTCAGTTACAGTCTGTGACCTTCCCCTTTTAATTTCGTCAGTTGCTTCTGCCCATGTTAGCCCAGTCTACATCTCCAGCTATTAAAGAATAGTTATGGTTTCATTTTAAATGGAAAAAAAAAGTGACAGATATCCCATTTTGGCACATTCCATACGATTGTGTACCTCTTTTTACACAGCCAGCTTTAAGACATTGAAGATAACCATAACGCTTTCAGACCCTTAAAAGTAAGTGAATTTATAATTTGAATGAAATTACAGGGAGTTTCCTTAGCCATTTCTGTGCTTTGTTATCCTTTTATAAATATTACAAAATCTTGAAAATGAATATCAGGTTTTATAAAATCATTACAATATCACATTTTATTTACCTATTTTTTTTTTGATCCTGAGAAAACACATGGTGAATTGTGCCTTGTACTAAAAACTGTTGTTGAAAAATGTTTTCCATTGTTTGAAACAGCTTTTAGGTTTGTGCTTCAGCCTTGCATGTTAATTACATTGAGATTCTTACTTTGGTACTTTATATAATTAAGAATTATGTATGAGGACAGGTTAACTTATCTTAAATATCATCAGTGTTTTTCAGAGGGCTTTTTTGGATTTGTGTAGTTTTACTGTATTGCATGTGCCATCTGCCACCTTCTGGATATTGTCAGAATTGCCAGTTGTTAAAATACTCTTCAATATAATTGGAAAGTGCCTTCATCCCCCACGTACCTTCTGTTACAGAAATGAGTACAACGGGTGTCCTTGCACAGGTTAATGTAGCAAAGGAAGTAGCCCACAATTCTCAGCCAGCCACTTTAGCGGCGTGCAATGGTTTTAGATTGAAGTCTGGTCAGGTTTTAAGCAGTGGTTCTATGTCCTGCATCATTCTAACAGGTTGATTGTTGCTCTAAAGTAGTTATGCACTCTGACCAGGCAGTGAAAAGCAACATATGAAATAAAAGCACTAAGCGATCAAAAAAAATATCCAAACCAACCCAGTTGAGAAACATACACAAAATTGTTCAGATGGGAGAAGTGTGCCCATGTTACTGAAAAACTGGAGATGTGGGGTGAAAGCTTTTCAAAGTTAGGTATAAATATTCTGAAAAGAATTCTCAGATTTTATGTTTAGCTACTGATAAAAAGTGGAGTTTGATTTACTGAGTCTAAAAGTGAGTTAAAGTGCCTTGCCAAGTCCCTATAATTTCAGTGCCCTTTACTCTGTGCCATAATTCCTTCTCTCCTGTACATGCATTAATTTGCAATAACCTTTTCCCAAATAGAAATATGCTGAGTCTTGTACACTGCCCTTCACTTCACAGTCCTCTGTTGGCACTGGAAAAGTCTTGCTCCCCTTGTTCTGTGTCCCAGTCTCATGCATACAAAATGACCACGTGCTGCCTTCTTGGCTTAAAATGACAAACAGGAATAATTTCTTATGTGCAGTAGTAGTTTAACCTAGTTTTGAAATTAGGCTGCTACCTAATGAGAGCTTTCATTTTGGAAAAATTAAAGTTCCAGCTTTCTCAGTCTTCTGGACTCCATCAGTATTTAACTCAATGTAAGAGAGATCTTAAGTTTCTTCTACTAAGTTTTTTGCTTATTTTCATTTGTTGCTATTAACAGGCTTAATTTTGTCTTTTGTCTAGTTTCCAGTATAAGCTGTTCTCTTGAATAAGATTTGAGTTCTAAATAGGATTTTAGAGTTCATACATTAATTGCATACAAGCTCAAAGATAATTGAAAGATGAGCTTTTTCAAGTCTGATGGGTAGTGAAAAGGAAGCCTGGAGTTTGTAGCAAAGCTTGTAACTTGACATGATACAGCAGAAATTTCAAGCAGAAATGCATGAAAATTATGTCAACTCTCAAGGCTGTCCCTTCAGATATTCTTTCTCCAACTGCTGTTTCTCTTCAAGAGATGCTCTGTGCAAGCTGTCAAAGTCCTCATGGCAGCCAGGAATTAATTCTTTTAAATCTTTCCAAAATATATCTTCCCTGGGGAATTTCGGCTTCCAGTTCAGAAAGGCAAAATGTTGGGTTTTTCTCCTCAATTTCCTAGTGTCAGTGTGTTGGCTGATGAGCTGAAGGAATTTTACACCCCACTAACTGCAAAAGAAGGTGGGGGGGAAACCTCTGCCCTTGAGATTTGCCTAAGTGAACTCAGTTAATTTTTTTTTTTTAAATTCCAAATAGGAAGTGAATAAAAGACTAAGTCCCTTAAAGCCAAGCTATGTGTGTCTCTGTTAGTTTAAGCTTTTAAAGCTCTAGATGTACATTCTGGATGAAGCGTGAGATGGAAGGAGAATTATGAAAAAATGTAATATAAAGAATAATAGCTTTAAAGTGATTGGTGTGTAATTGGAGCAGAACAAGTAAACTATGAAAAAGCTGCACTCAACACTCAGCAGTTCATTTCAGGCCACACAGTCAGAGTTACTGCACTTGAAGAGATTCTAACCTGAGCCTACAAGAAAATTAAGCACTGTTCCATGAACATGGAATTGAATTAAGTATCATAAGGCAAACCAATATTCAGGTCAGATTACAAAGCACATCCTAGACCAAATATTCCTTTAAGTTTCTGCAGTACAACTTCATGCATTTGCTTCTTAGGGAAGATCTTCCCTCTTGTTCTTTGGGTAGAGCTCTAACACTTTAGGCTAAACAGAAGACAAAAGGTCCTTAGAAAAGTGTGCAGTACGCCCCTGCTTTCTGGCATGTGATTCATTAATGTGGCAGCTTCTAAACTGAGAGAGTTGGTTTGAATATGCTTTCTCCAGAAGGTTTGGTTGCATTCTTCTTCACTCAAATGCAAAACAGAGTTCATCCCAAAACATTGTTAGCCAAGAGATGCACAACCATGAAATGTAAACAGTTTAAAACACAGAGGTTAGAGGGAGGAACCAGAAACATGTCAATTCCCAACCCACATAGTCTTCCTATCTCAGGGGGGTGAAACAGTCACTCAGGGTTGTATTTTGAAATCCTCTGGAATATAAAAGCAACTTCAGAAAAAACCAAAAACACAGCTCAAAACCTGTTCTCAGAGGAGTAGCCAGTAAATATATATTTTATATTCAGTCAACTTGCTCTCCATTAACACTTTTGATGTACCACATTAAAGCAAGCATATGGAATTAGGTTCACTTTCATGTTATATTTAACTGGTATTTCTTTTAGAAGGAATGTTTTCCCTCTTACCCTGTCAGAGTTAAAGGAGTCCATACTTGTTTCCAGCGTAACTCTTTTTCCATGTTGCAAACAACAAATTCAGTGATTAAAAGAGGCTTGAGTCACACCATCACACAATGAAGCATTTATAATTACCTTTTTTGTAAAATTTTTCTACACTAAGGTTTATTTTATTTAATGACTTGATGAAAAGGACTGTTTTGCTTTTGTGTGTGGAAGTGGGCACTGGGAGAGAAATTATTGATAAAATATAGAACTATACTCATGGTAGAGTGTGAGCATTAGTTGCTAAAACTTGCTATTTTGTTTTCTTCATCTGAGTAAGATGCAGCATCAGAGGAATAGATTTTATCTGATGTAGCTCAGATGAGAATGTCTAGGTATTGCCAGTTGAGATTTGTTTATGCAATGAGTGTGGTGTGTGCAGAGTTAAAAATTATACAAGCCTAGACTGCATTCACAGAAACGGGTCCCTTCACTGTGGATAGACTGGTATTCTGTCTTTGGCATGAACAATTTAAAACAAAGCGAGGTAAAGAATCACGTAGTCTTGTAACCCATTTTATGAAATAGAAAGGTGACAATTAGATGAAAAATGGCTGTCATTTTGACACAATGAAGTAGCAAATGTAAGGAAAACAAATATTTATATGACTTTCCAGGTAAATTGTATAGATAATGAAAGGACCATAATTAGCATGGCCTGGAACTGACTGTGCTCCACCAATCACAGCTCAAGGGCTTATGCCTAAATATGAAAAATTTGGAATTACTTTAGACTTTGAAACCAGGTACGTGTTTTTAACAAAAATATGGTTGAGTAACTAATACAACTGGCACAAATAATGAAGGGTTCAGTATATACTAATATGGGTGGCAAAGAGGGTAGATAAAAAAAAGTTATTTGAGTCAATATCACTTAGGTGAAAATGGGATAATGAAGACATACCAATTTTAATGTAGAATGTGGTATCTTTAGAGTTGTTAGAGAGCAAAATGCTTGTGAAATGTAGGTCAGTATGAAAGATCAGTCCTCAGTCACAAATTTGAGAACAAGCATTTCTAACAAAGGTAGATCCCAACTGTCTCAGAAGTGAGAGTAGCGTTTTTCACCACGATGCCAGTGAACCAGCAAAGAGAAACATTTTACATTTGATTCTGTTAAATTATGAAAACTATATAGAACTGTTAGCAGAAAGCATCCTCAGCTGATGTGGTCCCACACCAATACCATTTAAATGAAATGTAGACTTCTAGCAGCTTTCATTTGTAATATAGCAAATTCTGAGGAATTAAGGAAGCTTCCAAACAAGGGTGGTTAGTCTTGAAGGCTAGAAAATTTGGGGTTTTTTTAGTCAAAACTGAAAAAAGATTTAGAACTTTTACCTTCCCTTCCCCTTCCCCCCTCCTCCCAAAAAAAAAAAAAAAACCCAAGAAAAAAATGTTTGTATCTTAACAGAATAATATGAATATCCAAAAGAGATATCTAGATATGCAAGGAACTTGAGCAGGCAGTACTGAAAGTCCTTTTTAAAAGTCAGGAAGTACTGTGAATGAGTGAGATTGCTAAAGTGAAGGTGATTAAGCATTTTTCAGGAACTTATGAGAAATTGTGGTAGGTTCTTTAGACACTTGAAAAGAGAGAGGAGAAAAGATAGGAGATCGTTACACTGTGACTGTAACATCCAGATTAAAGGTAAAGTCAGTGTGACCTCACAACCCAGTGAATACTTTGAGTCAGTTTTCAGTAAGGATATTGATGTTGAACGTGAGGCCAAAGGCCAAGTGACTGAATAACTGGAATGAGTGTATAAAATGGCAATTATCATACCCGAGAGGGAAAAAAGACTGTATTCTCTGCGAATGGAGTGGAATTTTTTGTTCATAAGGTACAGAATGGGGGGAGGGGGAGGCAGGGGCCAAGTCTGGTATATATGAAACCACAGGCCTTGAGTTTTACTGACTACCAAACTAGGGATGGCACTGGATAAACAAAAAGTGATGAGTGTTTCACAAATATTTTAAGAAAAAAATTAATCCAAGGAGCTATAAAACTTTATAAAATGTTTTATGAAACACTTCAGAAGAACGAATGTGGAGGTAAATGAATGATGAGAAAGTGACATGGATTTACCAAGGTAGGTTATACCTTCTTGTCTTGACTAGACATTTGCCCCTCTTACTGAAGGATATATAACAGATCACAAAAAGTCATAGTCATCTGGGGAAGTATTTATTAAGACAGAGAAAGTCAGAATTAGTACATGATTAAAAAGATCATGTAAGGAACATTAATGAGGAAATCTCAAACTTGGGTTTGAAGCAAATTGCTTGAAGACTTGCTATAGGATGGGTTTGGGGGTGGATCTTATTTAACATTCTCATTAATGACTGTGGCACTACAAGGTTTTTGCCAGTAGCATTTGGAGATCACAAAGTTGAGATGCATCATCAAAGGAGGATCAAAACACCATGAAAGAGAGTCTCTGAGGTCCATGAAGTAACGTGAATTGAGGCACAGTGACTGTATTTATAATATATGAGCTGCTTCATCAGAAAATAAAAGAAGAGAAAATGATACCTGTGATCATAAGATGAGTGTGAGCTCTAAGAGGGATGAAAAGCCAAATGTGATCCTCTGTCCTATGTACAGTGAAAATAGTGGCATGAAAATGTCCCTATCTGTGGTGTTGGTAAGGTGTCATTTGGAACGTTGTTCTCAGTTCTAGCATTCATAGTACACAAAGATTAATATAATCACACTGGAATACAACTAGAGCGTTGCTGAGATGATCAGCAGAATCATCTTGTCTATTTCGTGAGAGCTTGTCTAGACAAGTGAATAAGAAGTTGAGAGGGGTATAATTTCTCTTTATGAATACATGATGGGGAGGAATGAGCATTAGGGAAGAAGAAAAGCTTAATGACTGTTCCAAGAAAGAAAATTCAACATAAAATGATTTTTAAAAAATTAGGGTTAGAAATTAGAACCATCAGGGAAATCAAGTTATAGAATAGCTTTCAAATTTAAATACT
>VXBT01009036.1:17447-27864 GCA_013400235.1 Oriolus oriolus
TAGTGTAGTAGTGGAGTAGTGTAGTAATCTGTGAAAGGGATGATGTGAAATGCTTCACTATTATAGCAGAAGGCTCAATATCGTGACTTAGATCTCCATCCTCTGAACAGAAAACAAAAAAAAAGAAAATGTTGATTCTCTTAAATCACTGTTATACTACTTAAAAAATATGCATTTCTTTCAGTAGGACTCTTATTTATACACATGCAGTCTTTTTTCCTGTTGCTTCTATAAATGAATTTCTGCTTGAAATATTAAAATGTTGGCAGTTTTTACAAGGAAATCCAACTTGCTTTCTGTTTCTGTAATCCTACATATATGTTCATAATCCTGGTTTTTTTGGAAGTTCCATTTCTGTTATTTGAATGCTTATAAATTCAGTTGTTATGAGTAAGGACGTAACACCAAGAAGAGAGTGGAGTTATTTCATGTTACCGTTGGAGAAAGCTGATAATAGCATAAAACTAAGCAAAGCAAGAGAAGTGAATACCAGGAAACTGAGAAATTCCTGTCACAGAGACATATAAAGCTCCACTTCTTACTATTCTCTTCCTTTCTTTTGCCAGTGCATTGTTATGTTATTACAGTATACATTTCCACATGGTGACTGCTCATAACACTGTAAGCACTAGGATGACTCAACACAGCTGACTCATAACAAAGTGTGACAGGAAGAGAAGAATTGCATTGTAAGATCATCAGTTAAGTTACAAGCAGCCCTACTGGTTCGACCACCCTGTTGCTGCTGATACATATTTTAATCATTAGCAGAGATATAAATGAAACATCTATTTTCCCTTAAAATCTTAGAGAAATCAGTCCTATAAGATGTTCGTCAGTTTGTTGTCTTGCCCCTAAACCTTCAATACTTGTTTTTCTGAACCATTACTACTGCATTTCAGTGCTACTGTATGTCATTGTACTTTGTTCCTGTCTGCACACTGTCCTGTCCTTCTACTCTGCTTTATTTCCTTTCCTGGACTAATTCAGAATGGATGGATGAAACTAAGCTTAGTGGATTTTTGTTTTGTATTGATGTGGATTCTTCTGGCAGCTACTTTCATCTTATTTGAAATGTCTTGGCTTCGTTCTTATTTGGATTTTCTTTCTTGGCATGAACATTATACTATTATACTGGTTAGTTGATTTCCAAATCAAATAGCTTATGAAATAATTGAAGTAAAGTACTCTTATAATGCTGAAATACTTTGTACTGCACAATGACATTTGGAATGAGCATAATTGCCATTTCTGGATACTCCTTTGTTTTGAGAATAATTGCGGGTTGGGTTTCTTTTCTCTATAATTTTTATAAAGCAAAGTAAAATCATTGAAATGCTGGGCATTTTTAACCAAGGATTAGTTACCAAAAAGAAACTTGTATGGCAGCAGCATCAGTTTTCTGGTGTTACTCTGGTTTGGAGCAGCCTGATTTCACCAACCTTCTCTTTACCACTGTTTCTGAAGATCCTAGAAATAGTCAGGGGTCTTCCCACCAAAGCGTGTTATTAATATCTGAGTACTGCCTTTTCTTCTTAACAATTTAAGCACCAAGCTGAGATCAGCCAGTACTAGCACTTCACTTCCATCTCAGAACTCATCAAAATCCCAGCAGGAGAAACTTCAGAGGAGACAAGAAAGAGCCTGAATGAAGCCATGCAGACAGAGGACTTGGAGGAGAGGCACAGGAAATGCTCAGAGCCCTGGCCTTTGCTCTCTGGGCCTTTTTGGTGTTATTATCTGATGGAAGTCTCATGTAAAATACATGCAGTTTCCAGGAAGCTAAGTGTGCCTTCTCACAGTTGAGTGTCCTGATCTCGAGGTCAGGTTTCACTTGATCTGCACTTCAGCTGATCACAGTTTTTGGCTGCACAGAAGCACAGGTAGGCAGGAGAAGAGAGTGCTGTATACCTGCCAGTGGTGTGGAAGTGTAGGATAGTTCTGTGTTACAGGAGATCTAATTTTATTGCTATGCAAACTGAATACATCTAAAGCCTAGACCTCCCTAATTCAGGGATCAGGTCTTCAGCCACAATCTTAACCTTAGTTGTTTTGCAAGGATCTTTCTGAGCAACTGGAGTGCAGCTAGTGCTTGTCTGGGTGAACCCCTTTGGATGGGGGAAATCACTTGTCCTTTCAGGGCACGCTCCCAATTGTCCTATCCATAAAAGTCAGAGACTTCCTTCTTGTTTAATCAAAATTTTCAAAATGCATGTATATTTTTTTTCTCTTCTTGTCCACAATTTATTAACTAATGCAACACAGCAATTTTTGCCTCAAGCATATCCATACTCTGAAGATGGGGAAACTATTAGTGACTTTATTACTAAGTAAATACTGTGCAAAATGCATGCAGGCTGGCCAACATCTAACAAACTGTATTCCTAATGGTATATGTCTGGATTTGACACAAAATGAAATTGCCCTTATTAAAACAAAAAATAAACCAAATGAACTATTATACCATTTTAAAAATCTTTTAAAAACCATATTTTCATTAAAAATGGTGTACTTTAATACACAAAGCCATTTTACAGTACTATGTAACTGTCTTAAAGAGCACTATGGAATTAGTGCTAGTGGAGGATAACAATAAAAGTTAAAATGGGGCAATTATGACAATTATTTTGTATGTTTGCATTTCACCTCTCTGTTGTTTTTTAAAAAGTGCTGGTTTCAGAAAAACATAGTTCTTTTTCATGCCCCATGCTGCAGGTGGTTCTGAGTTCCTTGACATTTATGCTTTTATCAGATATTTTTTTCCTTCATGTTGCTTATATTTCTCTGTGGGAATGGCAAAAAATATCTGGCAGAAAATGAAAGGAAATATGCCCTGAAAGCTTCAGCAAGTGTGGTATTAATTCATATGTCTCAAATAACATAATCTTTTGGCTGGAAATACGGCATAGAATCAGATGTACTCTTCTGTCCTACGGGAAAGCTGATGTGATTTTTCTGTAACCTGTTGACTGCTGCTTTGGTTGCTGTCCTGTGGGGTTTTGTACTCTGGGACTGACACAGGGGGGCCCCAAGTCTCATCACTTGTCACTTGCTTCCAGCTCTCAATATTTACTGTGCATGAGCGGAGCAGGAGAGGATGTAAAATCAAGACAGTAGCTATAATTTTAGTAGCAAACAAAGGTAATAGAAACAACTAGGCATCACAAAACAGTAATTGTCAACTTGAAAAAATTTCTACCGTGGTGGTTTACAATCAACCGGGAAAAGAGCAAAGATATTTTAAAGCAGAGGTGCAGCCATTCTATAGCATTTCCCTTGATGTAAGTAATCACATATGACATAATGAATAAAAAAAAGGGCAAAGATTAAGAAAACTAGGATGTTAAATTTATGTTTAAATTACCATCAGTAACAAGCATGAAGGCAAACGGCATAAACTAAAAAAGCCCCAAACACCCAGCGTCCTGTCCCCCAACCAACACATTTTATACCAACGTGTGTCTAAATGGATGAACACATTAGAGGTCTTGAATAAACCCCTTTTTCTCTATTTAGCTTAGTTAAAACACATGAGCATATTAACAAATATGCCTGCTGTCATGGAAGCATCACAACCCTTGATCAAGAATTGAATAACTAAGCATAATGAGCCATAAATCTTTTACTTAATAAAAGTAAAAGAAATAGAATTATTACAGTGTAGAAAAAATAAGAATATTTTAATAAGTGAAATAAAACTTGCTATCGCCAGGAAAAGGGTTTTTTAAAAATAGTGCAAATTATTGATGAGCTTTGAGATGGTATTAATTTTTTTCATTAGTTTTTGTTAATATACCTCAGGGTTTGTCATTAAATAAACTCAGAACATATGGTCTGAATATTTGCTGACATGGTTCTATTCATTTCAGTATTTTTGTTAACAGCCCTATGCCAGTTCTGCTGAGAATAAAGAAGGGAATTATGATAAAGTTCAGTCATTTTTCCTGGAGGGCTCAGCTTGTTTACAGCCTGATAATGTACAGTTACGCCAAACAACTTTTGTTTACAGGGCGTGTTTCAACCTCTATAAAACAGAGCATCAGTAGGAGAATAGTGCAAAGTTTAGGGAGAGTAAAGTTAATGTGTATTTACAAGACCTAAGTGCAAATATTTATAGTGTTTCACAGTACAGTTTAGAGTGCTGGTTTTAAACTCTTCACATTTACATGCTTGTCAGAGGTGGTACGAGTCTCTGCATAGTATATTTATCTTACATTTCTTTGTTGCCCCTTCAAGGCCCCATAGAAGTAATGCAGAGTTCCCTTGAGTTTCTTTGACTTGCTGTTGAAAGCCACTGCTTAGAAAACTAAGACAAACACTTTAGAAAGAAAAAGATGTCTACCAAGAACCAAAGTCATTTTATATACTATAAACAATGGCAATATTAGTATTTATATAATTTCAAGAGGAAGAAAAGTTTTTAGTCCCAAATTATATGGTCACATCAAAATATTGAAGATTATGAAAATAACTTTAGAGTGACTACATCACCTCTCAAATAAAGAATAATTTAGTGCTGGCAAAAGTGAGACAATGCTAAAAAAAATAGGATCAATATCCTCCAGTGACAGATATGGCACAAGGTGTATGCCTGTAGAGATTCCACACCCAAGTTATGGGTTAACTACAGACAAACAAACTAGCAAGTGTGGGAAAACTTGGTTGAAAACAAATAAATATCAACCAGAAAACAATTTTGTTCACATTGTTTGAAAACTGTGATAAGTTGCTTGTTTAAGCAAGGCTTTCAAAGTGTGGTAGTGGACAGCCTTCAGTCAGATGGGATATAGCCTTTGTGGTAGGACCTTTGCATACAAGCCTTGTGTTCAGAAGTGGCTGACTGAGAAACACACACTGTGTAGCTCGAGAGTTTCAGTGTTGCCACTAGAGTTTGGAAAGAGTTGGAGGGTAAATTGCTCAGAAATAAGATATGTTTTCCTGCACATACAGTTTCCATTGCTTTTGAATACAAAACAGATGGACTCTCAATAAGGAGATTATTTTACAACTGATTCTTGACCTCACCTATATGGATACTACTGTGTTTTAGTTAATTACTTTTGTTCATACTATAGATATGTGACTAGATGGCAAAGAATTAGAAACCTCTAGTTAATGAAATTTATGTGAGGAAATGCAGGAATCTGATATAAAGTTTTGTAGCAAACTTTTTGCTGATTATACTAAATAGATAAATATCTTATATATTCTTCATATTAATGGTGCATTACATTAGGTTTACATTAGCCTTAATGAGATTTGCTTCATGTCTGCAACAGTGTTCAAATTACATCAAAATTACAGAAATGGAATAAAATGAAAATACTCTCCTTCAATTTGGTTGAAATGGCCTTAATTTATGTTATTATGCAGCCCATTGAGCTCTTTGAAGAACATCCAAGCTGTTTCCACACTTATTTTTATTGGGATATGGTTTAAATAAAAGAACTATCAGAACTGTTCTTGTATTCAGCCACATACATTGTCATTACTGGCAGAATATCATCCCATTCCTTTAAAATTAGAAATGTTTGTTAGATATCACAGGTTTCAGCCACTCTTCTCTGTGCATTTTAATTAACATTCTATGTTTAGTGAGCTGCCCTGAAGTTTTTTGCTTCGTTTTTATTATGAGTATTTCCAGTGCCTGCTTTAGGATTCAAAACCATAATACAAAGATTTTGCTAGGAGTTTTATGAGTTTTCTGAATCGATCCTCACTTTTTACTGTTTTGATTATTTGATACTACACTGACACCTGAAGTTTGAGCTGATCATTGTCCATTTTGCAAGATAAAGTATAGTCAAATGGGGAGAAGAACATAGCCCAAACTTGTCTTTAGAATCAGAATCAAAAAGAAGGAAAAAGCTCAAAAAATCCCCCTCGAAACCCATCAGACAAACAGTAGGCAAACATTAATGCCGGAGTCCCATGGCAGCCTAACCGCAAAATCAGCAAGGGGCTCTACTCTCCTGACTTGCAGATTGGATCCAGCACACTGGCATATGTTCTCGGAGAGGCCCCACAGGCATTGGCAGGAGTTGATATCTGAGCCAGCTGATCATGGTTCTGGTACCCCAATTGCTTTTTCAGCCACCTTGTCTCTTCATTTCCCACAGTTACGGTCCCCTGGCTCCTGACCGGGGTGCCTGTTAACTGTACATAAAAGCAATCTCAGGTCCCTGGCTCTTCTGTCACATGAGAGGGGTTGTTTGCTCTAGGTTGCCTGGCAGGTGCACACCCAAGTTTGATGGTGAAAGGACTGGAAGAACTTAGCACTTCATCCTGGAGACATCAGGTTGGGTAGACACTGAGTTGGAGAAAGTCTGGTGTGTCATGGGCCAAGAAACAGGCTTTTCAAACACACTTCCAGGCAGCAACTTTGAGATTGCATTAATATAAAGATAAGGCTGGGAGGATCATTTAAAATCTCTTCTCACCTCACAAATTACGCAGTGCTGTTTATAATGTGTGCATCCTTGATATTTAATTGGGAGAGAAGTTTCTCTAAGAGAAATTTCCTGAAAATATCTTTTCCATTCAAATTAATTTCTGTTTTGTTTTATTTCTTCAAAACACAGCTACATTTTCAGTAAAAGTAGTTCTTTTTATTATACCTTTGATACAGTTATATTGAATTTTAACTGAAAAGGAAAACTAAGCCTACATTTCACATAGTAAAATCAAATATTTTCAGCAACAATCACAATCTCCTTAGAATGCTGCCTTAAATTAAACCATATTTTTAGCCTTGAAAGCTTTTGTAGAGAGAATGTTTTCATCAGCTTTGCCTGCACACAGGAATTTTGGAAGAACAGACTGTGGTTTACACTGAAAGGAACATCTGCACCCATATGGAGTGTGGCAACCTGCGAGGCCATGCGAGCACTGATGTAGCCAGCACACTGGGGAAGATGACAGATGTGCCAAGTTGTTAACAGGAATACATTGATCCAAATTGCCTGCTAAGGGGCAACAACCACTATTTCAGTCTGTAGCCAGCAAGCAACTGAACTGAAGCTGTGGCCTTTTAGTTAGTTGTAGATTAATTACTTTGTCTTCAGATACAGAAGGATGGATTTCAGCCATAATATATTGTTTGGATATTAACAAAACACCAACCTCTTCCTTTATTTATATACAGCATTCAGTTAAAAGTCACTTCTTTCACTAGAATTGCAAGATGTTATTTTCTTAAAATTCACTGTCTCATAGTGAATTTGGTGCTGTCATGAAGTGTACTAACTTCATTGCTGGGAACCCGGGAAGTGCACTGAGCTGTTACAGCAGATGTACTCATAGCAGATAGGGAACTATTGCCAGGGTGGAACTACTGGATTTTTGCTGCTAAAAGCAAATCCTAGTCCATTAAAGATGATGACATTTAGCCAGAAATTATTTATTCTTGTGGATGTTTTCCAAATCAATAATTTGCTCTATAGCACTGTCTGTGTACATCTATCCTACCGTAAGATATAACTACTATAGTTTTTAGAATTTTTCAATAATTAGCTGTAATTTTGTTGTCTAAAGAACCTTCTTTTATGGTAGATAGGGTGAAGTACACATTGCCCAAAATGTGATCAATATTCAAAGCAGGTTGCATTACTTAGACATGTTTTAATTCCATTTAAATATAAAATAACATATTAAATTGTAAGGATGGTCAAGTAGTGACATAGGTTGTCCAGAGAGAGATGATGGAGTCACCAGCCTTGGAGATATTAAAAAGTTGAATGTACATGGAGCCAGAACAACCTGGTCTAGCTTGACCCTGCTTTGGGCAGGGTGTTGGACTAAATGATCTCCAGAGGTCCCCTCCCATCTCAATAATTTGGTGATTGTGTGAAGTTTTAGAATTGTAGGCCACTGCCTCTTTCATTTAACTTCATTTGCTGCTACAATTCTTCATTATGAAAGCCCTATAAAGTTTGATAACCAGCAGAATAAAAGACAGGCATTTCTAAGCTCAGTAATTTCATGCACTGTCTCCTCCTCATGGCTGTCTCAGCATGTTTAGCCAGTTCAATTTAATTTTGAATAGCTTGATTTATTATCCTGTGCTAAAACATAGCATCTTTCTCTTCCCTTGTTCATACATGCCTGGCTAGATAGTCATCTCAAAGTGGTTCTTTATATAAAAATCTGGGAAAATGGAAGTGTTTTTAAATGCAGTTTATCGATACTGAATTATTAGCCTTTCAGTACACCACTATGGTCAACTGGGAAATCCTTTGGGAATCAAGAAAGTTCAGTTTTGTTTGTGTTGTTGTTTTGGGTTTTTTGTTTGTTTGTTTGTGTGGTTTTCGTGGTTTCTTTGGTTTTTTTGTAAACAGAAAGATCTCTGTTTTTAAACAGGTCATATTGCTGTTCTTCCCTTGCAGCTACTGCTAGGCAGAAGTCAAAAAATGAATGTGTGAAACTAGCATAACATCTTTATGTTCCTATGTAGAATATAAGTAGCTGGTTCTACATGTTTCCTGCTGATGACAGCACAGATTCTCTTTTGAAAATTTAATACTTAGAAAAGGGGGAAAGTTACAGATACCAAAGGCAGAATTGTTCATTGGAGCAGTGTGGGAAGCAGTAGTGCATATTTTCAAGTCACTAGATGTCTGTGTACTTGGGAACACTAAAGTTTGGGGACACTGAGATAGAATTTATCCAAATTGTGCTTAATTTTAATTAAATTTTGCCTTTTGATCTTTTGTCAGAAACTGGGTTTCAGTCAGCCACTCATGTTTAGAAAAAAAAAACTGGAAAAAACATTGATTTTTTTAGAACTGAAATAATTTTGATGTTGCATTTTAAGTAATTTAAAGTATGGTGGTCATGTGACCTCTGTGTCAAACACATGGCTTTTTTGGAGTTGTGAAAACCTGTCCAGATCTGAGAGATTAATTAATCTTTGAAGATTGTCATCCACCAGATGTGTTCAGTAAAGGCTTCTGTGCCCTGTTCTGTGCTGGCACAAGTTGTTGTCTGGAAGACTTTCATATGTCCATGAACCCCACAGGGGCTGTTTGCCAGAGTGACTCTGTGGTTTTCAACCCAGGCAGGTAAAGCAGGATTTTCCTGAACTGTTAGTGTTTTGTGGAGGCCATGAAGTACTCTCCAAGGTTAGGCAACCAATCATTCCTGAAATCTCAACAATTGTCCCGTTCCTCCCTCTGCTAAAGCAGGAGTTTGCTTTAGTTGGAAGGCTTGGATAGGGGATGAGAAGACTGGGACCAGAAGATTGGACAATGGGAAGAAAACAAACTGTGAGGGGAATTATGATGGAGAGGTTTGGAAATCAACAGGGGAGAGTAGTAGAATTTGGACTGTTTGTGGGTGGAAAGGAGAGAGCTATGAGCCAGCCACTGGGGAGAGACATGGAGATCACCTAGAGGAAGCAGGGTCTGGCTGGACAAACAGAATATTCCTTTACAGAATTTCTTATTCCCTAGTTCCCTGTACATTGCATACATGCATGTCCAAAGTAAATTGTAGGTACCAAGGATGCCTTTTTCTTCCTTTGCGTTGCACATATACATTTATATTGTCTTCTTTTCAGAGTTGCAGCACCCTTTTGTTTTCATGTCTGCTTAACAGACAGCAATTCTAGGTTAAAAATATATTCTTTTTGGATATGGGGAGAAATCACTAAAAATGAAGCAAAAAGGAAAATAATACTAAGTCCCTTTTACCATTTAGAGCTTTCTCAGGTCTCTGTATTTTTGCCTCTCAGGAGAATTCTGACAACATTTCTGCAATATGAGATTTGTATCTTTGCTGTGATTTTTATGGATACTTACTTTCCCAATGCATCTTTGAAATGTCATTACTTTACAGAGGCAACCACTGCCCTTTTAAATGGTTCTATTAAAATAAATTTGAGGTGCCCTGAAGCTTTCTCATGCAAATCCCAACACAACAAATTGAGCTCCCTTAGTGAATGATTGATTTGGTAGACGTACCATTCAAAATAAGAGATTTTTTTGGTTATTTTTCTGTCTGCTTTTAAGCAACACAAGTAAGTACTTGTCTTGCTCTTTTTCTTAATTTTCTCTTTATTTCAGAGGAGTAAGTTTTAAATAAAATGGATAATGACATCAAAGGGTATGACCTTTATGTAAAGCAGCCTTTTGGTTTCTAGTAAGTTACAGTACTAGCAATAAGAGTCAGAATATGATCTGATTGAAAAAGGGAGCTTTAAAAAAAGCTTTATTCATGGTTCTGCATTATTAATGTGTAGGAATCCTTGTAATTATTTGCATTATTTCTCTTTCTACTCCACCGACAATAGCTAGTCTAAAAAATTTTGTGGGGAGCCCATCCTTTTCTAAAGTCAAGGAACTGTAAAAGCTGGCTTTTAAAAGGTCACTGAGACATTATAATGTCTCAGAAGAACTGTTATTTCTGCCCTCCCTCCCCC